>JASDQU010102964.1:212034-232464 GCA_032191745.1 Picea mariana
AAAGAAGAATTTCAATCGCACATGATTGAAGTGGAAGGTATGATTAACAATCGACCAATTATTATTTTAATTGATTCAGGGGATAGCCATAGTTATGTAGACCCTAGGGTGGTGGAAAGTTTGCATTTATCAAGAAACAAACACGAAAAGTCTTGGTTAGTGCAGTTGGCTACAGGAACCAAGAGGAAAATAGCTGAGTTGGTGAAGTCCTGTCTTGTAGACATGAAAGGACTGAGCACAAAGGTTGAATTGAATATTCCGCCTTTAGGATATGATGATTGTTTAATTGGAATGGACTAGTTGGAACAACATCATTCCCTCTTGGACTATCGTAACAAGAGGTTTACATGCCTGGATGAGGAGGGAAATTGAAAAAAAGTCCAAGGAATTCCCGGAGCTGTGACTGTTAGAGAAATTTCAGCCATGCAGCTGAAGAAGTGTTACAGGAAAGGCTGTAAATTATTTGCAGCCTGTGTGGAGGAAGCATCCAGAGATGAAGTCTCAAAGATTGGAGACCATGAGGTACTCATAGAGTTCAAGGACATATTTTAGGAGGTACCTGGACTACCTCCAAAGAGAGACATCAATTTTTCTATAAATTTGATGCCTGGAGAAGCTCCAGTTTCGAAATATCCTTATAGAATGAGTACGCCAGAGCTGAAAGAGTTGCAATTGCAGCTTGAAGAGCTTCTAAAGAAGGGGTACATTCACCCCAACGTGTCACCTTGGGGTTCCCTGGTCCTGTTCGTGAAGAATAAGGATGGGACGTTGATGTTGTGCATTGATTTTCGACAGTTGAACAAGGTAACTGTCAAGAACAAGTATCCTCTGCCAAGGATCGATGATATTTTCAATGAGTTGAAGGGTGAGAAAATATTTTCAAAGATAGATCTCAGATCATGATATCACCAGGTAAGAATAAAGGATGAGGACATCAGCAAGACCGCCTTTAGAACAAGGTACGGTCATTACGAGTTCACAGTGGTGCCGTTTGGACTGTCAAACGCACCTGTTGTTTTTATGTGCTTAATGAATGGTGTATTCAGGGACTATTTAGACAAGTTTGTCATATTCTTCCTGGATGACATCTTGGTGTATTCCAAGTCAGAGGAAGAGCATGAACAAAACCTGAGACGGGTGTTGAAAGTGTTGAGAGAACACCAACTGTATGCCAAATTGAGCAAATGCTCATTTTATCAAAGGAAGATCCATTACTTGGGGTATATTATTTAAGAAGAAGGGATTGTTGTGGATCCTGATAAGGTTGAGGCCATTCAAGAATGGTCAGCACCAAGGAATGTGGTAGAAGTTAGATCCTTTATGGGTTTGGCAGGTTACTACAGAAGGTTTATAGTAGGGTTCTCAAAGATAGCTCACCCTATCACTTCCTTGCAAAGGAAGGAGAAAAAGTTTCAGTGGATTGAAGAGTGTGAGAACAGTTTCCAGCGACTGAAGCAACTGTTAACCAGTGCTCCAATCTTGAGGATTGCAGATCCAAATATGGATTTTGTGGTGTGCACAGATGTGTGTAAGGAAGGGTTGGGAGGAGTTCTCAGCCAAGATGGATTTGTAATCTGTTATGAGTCCAGGAAGCTGAAAGAAGGGATGATTTTAAGGATGGAAATTTATTTTAAAATATAGAAACCTTGGCGAATCTTACTAATCCTTCATATTCCAACTATAAATCTTTGGTGATATTTTTGTAAAAATATTCAAATTTATAAGGATTTTATATTTTTTTTTATAAAATTTTGGCGATTTTTAAGGTAAAATAATTTTATCCTATAGAATCTGGGCGAATCATTTTTAAAATAGCAAATCTCATTTTTGGAAAAACCATGGAAAATTAGCCCATGAGCGAAATTTATCCCCTAAAATCATCTATGGATGAAAGAGCATGAAAAGAATTATGCCACTCACGATTTGGAGCTGGCAACAATCATCCACGCTCTGAGGAAATGGAGACATTACCTCATGGGAAGGAGATTTGAATTGAGAACAAACCACAACAGTCTAAAATATTTGTTTGATCAGCTGACTTTAAACGCTAGACAAAGTAGGTGGCTGGAGTTTCTGTGCGAATACAATTTTGATATCAAGCATATCAAGGGAAAGGAGAACAAGGTGGTTGATGCACTCAGTAGAAAAGTGCATGACTTACATGCTACAACCATTAGCATGTACAGGACTAATATTAAGGATAGAATTTTGGAAGCTACAAATGCAGATTTTCATTATAGAGATTTGGAAGCAAAGCTACAGCAGAGTGAAAGGCCACAGAAAAAGGAAAGTTACACCTTGGAAGCTGATGGATTACTTATGTATAAAGACAGAGTGTATATACCCAATGTCCAGGAATTGAAACTTTCGATTCTAAAAGAAATGCATAACGTGACTTATGTTGAACACCTTGGATATCAGAAGACTATGGCAGCAGTCAAAAGTCATTACTTTTGGCCAGGTATGAAGAGAGAGATTGTTGAATACATCACCAGATGTATGGAATGCCAGAAAGTTAAGGCTGAGCATAGGCACCCAACAGAGTTGCTGCAGCCTTTACCCATTCCTGAGTGGAAGTGGGAAGTGGTGACCATGGATTTTATTACAAGATTGCCCAGAACAAGCAAGAAGCATGATTCGATCATGGTTGTGGTGGACAAGCTTACAAAAGATGCCCATTTTATTCCACTGAAAACTACTCACAAGGCAGCAGATGTTCCTGACATCTTCTTAAAAGAAGTGGCACGCTTGCACGGAATTCCTAAAATGATTGTGTTTAATAGAGACCCAAAATTCACCTCGAATTTCTGGAAAGGACTGTTCAAAGGATTCAGAACGAATCTAAATTTTAGTACAACATATCATCCCGAGTCTGATGGACAGACAAAGAGGGTGAATAGAGTAATAGAGGACATGCTGAGAATGTACGTGATGGAAAAACCATCAAGATGGGAAGACTACCTGCATTTGGTAGAATTCGGCTACAATAATGGGTATCATGCATCATTGAAGATGAGCCCATTTGAAGCACTTTATGGAAGAAAGTGCAACACTCCAGTGAGCTGGGATAATCCAACTGACAGAGAAGTAGTTGGGCCAGAGTTTCTCAAGGAGATGGAGGACCAAATGATAAAAATTAAACAAAATTTGCAAGTTGCCCAGAATAGGCAGAAAAGTTATGCTGATAAGAACAGAACCCACTGAGAATTTAAAGTGGGTGATCATGTTTTTCTGAAAGTGAAAACTAACAGGAGTTACCTGAAGCTGGGAAGTTGCGCCAAGTTGGAAGCGAGATTTTGTGGGCCATTTGAAATCCTGGAAAGGATTGTGGCAGCTGCAGGGTAACACAGATCCCTTTGAAACAGATTTATCAATACCTCCATCCCAGGCTTCCTCTTCTTTAAATTGAACATCTCTGTTTATTACATACTTCTTGGTGATGGGATTGTAGAGTCTATATTCCCTAGACTCTTCACTGTATCCAACAAAGATACATGTCTCGCTTCTGTCATCCAACTTCCTCCTCATTTCTTTAGGTACATGCGCATATGCTACACATCCAAAAATTCTGAAATAAGAAACATTGCAAGGCTTGCCATCCCAGGATTCCTGAGGTACATGATTCCTCACAGTCTTGGTCAGACTTCTATTCAAGATATAGATAGAGAAAACAACCGCATCTCCCCAATATTCATTTGAAAGATGCTTCTCTTTCAACATGCTTCAAGCCATATTCATGATGGTCCGATTTTTCCTTTCGACCACTCCATTCTGCTGTGGAGTATATCGAGCAGTAAACTGCCTTTTAATTCCATGAAAAACACAAAATTCAATAAATTCATTCAATTTATACTCACCACTTCTGTCAGACCTCAAGATCTTAATGGTTTGACCACTCTCATTCTCAACCATAGACTTAAACCTCTTGAAAACTTCAAAGGTTTCAGATTTCTGCTTCAACAAATACAACCAAGTCTTCCTACTGAAATCATCAATAAAAGTCATAAAATAAACACTACCATTCAAATAAGGTGTTTGCATAGGTCCACACAAATCCATGTGAACACTTTCCAATGGAGCTTTTTCTCTGTAGGAAACACCCGAAACAAATTTCTCTTTGTGATGTTTCCCAAGTATACAGCTCTCACAAGAGCTTGCAGGTTGTTGAATACAGGGCAACCCCTTTACCATCTTCTTCTTCTGTAACAGATCTAAGCCACCAAAATGTAAATGACCATATCTCAAATGCCATAACCGAGATTCATCTAAAATTCCATCTTTATAAGCATTCAAAGAACCACTCAAATCATTTCTCATAACAAGTGGAAACATTCTATTCTTGGTCATCTCCACTCTTGAAATCAATTGTTTGTTGGGTAATTTATCATAGATTGTGCATACCTTGCTCTTGAAGAATACTTTGTACTTTTTCTCCATCAACTGTCCAACACTAATAAGATTGCATTTTAAACCAGGCATGAAATAAACATCATCAATATTTCTTCTCTGATTATTCTTAGTGTAAACTGGAACAACACCTTTACCATTAACTATAACCTTACAGCCATTTCTTAGTTTTACTTCAGACTGAATACTAGTATCAATAGAAGAAAATAATTCCTTATTACCATTCATGTGGTTACTGCAACCACTATCCAAAAACCAAATATTATTAGCACTTTCCTGAGTGACATTACAAGTCAAAAACACAGGATTTTGATCATCCTCAAACTCATTTATGATATGTGCAGACTGCTTTCCAGCATCTGCCTGCTTCTTCCAACATTTGCTAGCAAAATGCCCAAACTTATTACAATAATAACATTGTACTTTAGATTTATCATACCTCTATTTTTCTTGCTGCCAGGGTTTGTTGTTGCTCCCTCTTAAATTAGGAGGATTCTGCTGGGACTTCTCCTCAGACTCTGATTCAGTTCTGTTGTCCCTTCGACCAGAAAATCGACCTCCTCTTCCATGATTAGAAGACCTGCTTATGCCTCTGGTAACATGCAGTTGGGATTTGAAAGCATGCTCCATTGATCCTTCTTCATATCTAGATATCCTAGATTCATGAGCAACAATAGAACCAGTTAATTCATCATTTTTCATTTGACTTAAATCTTTAAATTCCTCTATGGGTACAACTACAGGTTCAAACTTCTTAGGTAAACTTCTCAACACTTTCTCAATAACTCTCTTATTCTCAACATCATCACCATACTACCTGAGCTGGTTTACAACACTAATCACTTGAGTCATAAAAGTATCAACACTTTCATTATCCTTCATATTTAGATTTTCAAAGTACCTTCTTAAGTTCTGCAACTTGATTGTCTTCACCTTGGACACACCTTGATAACAGGTTTCAAGAATATCCCAAGCCATCTTCGAAGATGCAACACTAGAAATTTTCATAAAAATGGATTCATTTAATCCTTGCTGGATTAATCCAAGAGCCTTATTATCCTTTTTCCTGTTTTCTTTCAGAAAAACACAATCAACATTAGATAGAGCCAGTTCTGCTGTTGTATCAACTGGCTCAGCATAACCATCAATAACATAGGTCCATAAATCTTGAGAACTCAAAATCATTCTCATTCGAATATACCAAGAGTCATATGACTTCTCGCTAAGGACAGGAACTTGAACCTGAGAAGAACTACTACTAGACGCAGCCATGTATAAAAATTTGAAAGAAAAAAAAAAAAATCATGCAGGAAAACAAAAGGGTAAAATTTGGCACCAACAGGAACAATCTGCAATGAACTAAGCAATAGTAGGATGGATTGCAGGCTCTGATACCAAATTTGAAAAATAGAGGTCAATCGAAGTTCGGGTTTCGTCATTTACAAACACCCAACGTAGAAACAAAACAAAACTACAATTGCTGAATCGTGAAACGTGAATAGGCTTTGGGCCCACCACTTCGGGTTCGGGGTTTTGAGACTAAAGAAATCCATGCACTTTTTTTAACAAGTAAACTCTGAATGCCAATAATATATCGACTTGGGTTCGATGTGCTTTTATATTAATATCACCCACAATCAAAATTACAATCCGTTTTGGTATTTATACAAAAGCTAACATTGATTCCCTAATTCAAAAATTGCCCCTTCGATCTTAGAAATTATTTAATTGAGGCGGTGATAGTATCTCACGGCCTTCAAAGGTTAAGGTGGTCACCGCTTGAGCTATATGGGGAAAACCAGTAAAATGGTGCTTGATCCTTGAGTCTTGAAGGGTCAATACGGCCACCGATGCATCGTTATTCAGGCGGTGAAATGATTACAATCTTGAGACTTTCCCACAATCCAATTAGTAATCCCGTTGAAGGAGGTTCATTGTGTTATTTTTCATACTTGTCAAAGATTACAATGTTTAATGAAAGTGGGGTAAAACAATGGGAAAGAAAATATTCCTAGATCAAGTATGTACTATTTGTTATGACCTTAACAAAATAATTTCTTAATAATTACATTCTTACCATAGCCATAATTATTTGTTTAGTTACAGGACTTGGAAACTTAGTAACTTCTTGTAACTATATTCTGTGATTGTTTATGTTTATATTAATACAATACACATTAATAGTGGTGTGTTGCACCTATCAATCTCTTGTAATTGATATAATTAAGATTCTTTATTCTTAATTGTAAACTTAAGCTTGTTAAAAACATCAAAGCAGTGTATCCCTTGTCGAGGATGAATGTGTTTTTTCAGTATATGTTTTCAAATTTTAGTTGGGCGATTCAGAGTTCTATTCTGGTTAGTAGTTCTGTTCTCACGTGCTCCTCGACAAAAAAATTTAAGGGTAAAATTTAGACAATGGGAAAAATATCTAATGTGAATTGAATTTTTATTTTTAACACGTTGTTTATACTATTTATGAATTTAATGAATGAGAAATGGGAGGCCAAATTTGATCTCAGTTAAGGAGTACTAGATTGAAGACAATGAAGCTAAGCCTAGAACCGAGGAGAGGAAACATTGATTCGCCGAGCATAGTGGGTGCCAAAGTTAGGGGAAAAGCAGACCCTCTCATGAAGGAAAGAAGAAAGAACAGGGAGTTGGTACATGTGAACAGAGTCCAAACTCTCTGTAGAGAAGAGGCCCGTCACTTGGAAATAATGGATTAAGAGTCAGTTGACAGAGTCAGTAGTGTAAGTAGAGTCTAGTTATATGAAGTTTGTTGTAACAGTCTAAGTAGGTTAGTTTCCTATATAATGATGTAATCAGTCTTCATTCAATATAGATTGTGAGCGTTGCCTCACTGTGTGTTTGTTTCTCATATTTCTAAGTTGGTATCAGAGCCGTGGAAGTGAGGAGCCGCAGAAGGGAGGTGCGTCAATTTCTAAAAGTCCGCAGGTCCCTCCTCTGGAAGGGTACGGTGGCATACTACTCACTGTATATTACAGTGCGTAAATCCTTAAAGATTTCCTCACTCCAAGTGCATACGGAGGTGCGGACTCGCCGCACTCTAATAGTAGCATGAGGTGCGGAAACATGTGAGATTTCCTCACTCCAAGTGCATAGTGAGGTGTGGACTCTCTGCAGTCTAATAGAAGCGTGAGGTGCGTAAATTGTGAGTTTTCATGAAGCGTAAGTTTTCATTTTTTTTACTGCATGGTATTTTTGTTGCATGAGCTTTGAGCACGAGGTTAAAGCTTGAGGTTATATTGGTGCCACTATTTACATCGGTCAGTTAATTTTTTTCACTTTATAAATCATGAAGGAGTTATTACAGGATGGCCTATGATTTAAAGTGGATGTGAAGTATAAACTTTTTATTAAGTGAATATTTTGTGAGGAATAAACTTTATAAAGTGGATATTTTTTATAAACTTTATAAAGTGGATATTAAAGTTTATTAAGGTGGATATAAGTGTATATTAAAAAAAAATATATTTTTTAAGAAAATTATATATTTTTTTATGCATGGAGTGCTGTTAAGATGCATGGAGTGGTGTTAAGGTTTCTTTTTTAAGGATTTATTATATTTCTTTTAAGAAAGTTGAGAGCCGAAATAGAGATGGATTGGTGGATCTGAAGGCAGAGCGATGGACTTCTCATCACTTGACGAAAGTTTTGCATATTCTTGGTGATTCACCACCTTCAGGATTGAAGTGTGCTTGGTGATACAAGGATCCATTAGCAGTGATGGCGAATCTGTTGGCAGAGACCTACCTCAACGAAGCCAACAAATTAGATGGCTTGAATTTTATTAACTGGAAATTCAAGATGCAGACGCTCATGGAAGGCTATGGTGTCTATACCACTACGAAGGGAACTGAAGTGAAACCTAATGCAGATGTCGGTGCGATAGTAGCACAGATCCAATATTGGGAGAAGCGTGAAAACAGGGCAAAGTTATTGTTGCGCATGTTTGTTAAAGATATCATAATTCCACATATTAGAGAAACTACAACTTCTGTTGCAACGTGGAAAACGCTTAAAGCATTGTATGAAACTAACAACACAAATCATATTTTGTTCCTGAAAACTAAATTTCTAGGCATTAAGATGGATGGAAATGAATATGTTAGTTCATTTTTGGGTCGTATTAGAGAGGTGAAAGACAAGCTAGTAAATATAGGGGAAACTGTTTCCAACACTGATCTGGTCACTATTACCTTAAATGGTATGCTAGAAGATTATGAGATGTTCATAACAAGTCTTGCAACAAGGGAGAAACCTCCTACTTTTGAAGAATTGATAGGTATTTTGCTGCAAGAGGAAGAGAGGCGCGGGAATATGAAGCCTCACAATACAAATTTTGCACTGTGGTCAAATAAGAGATCCTCAAGAGGGAGATCAGGAGAAAGAGGCAGAGGAAGTAGTTCATGGTAGAGAGATAGTTCATCGCAGAGAAGATAATCTCCAAGACCAAATCAAGGTATGCAATCTAACAGGACTGAGTCAAAGAGTTGTTTTTATTGTGGTCGACCTGGACATATTGTTAAATACTGTCATAAGAAGAACAGTGATGAGGCTAGGAATAAACCTAGAACACATTCAGGTCATTATGCAGAAAAATCTTCAAATCGTGATCTCAAATTATTTATTGCTAGTGATGATATTGATGAACCCCCAAATTTTGATTCACGGGATCTTAGGATGTCTGTGTCTAATGATGCTTTATCTGCTGAAACAGATGATTCTAATGCCTGGTTTGTGGATTCTAGAGAATCAGTACATATGACTTGTAACAAGATGTGGTACACTAATTTTAAATAAATACAGAATGGAGCCAGCATATGTCTTGGTGATGACCATGCTTATCAGATCAAGGGATATGGAGACATTCCTGTGACATTGCCGAATGGTATTGTTCGTCACATTCAAAATATTTTTTATTTACCAGGGATAAAGAAAAAATTGATCTATGTGTCCACCATTACAGATCATAACTTGAAGGTTGAATTCTTCAAGAATTATTTCATAGTGAAGGATCTGTTGGACCAATTCAAAATTGTTGCAATGAGAGTCAGAGTAGGAGGCCTATAAAAACTTGATGTTACCAGCAAAGCACATCATGCACTGACTTCTACAATTATGCCAACATAGACTCTTTGGCATCAAATGTATGGCCACAAAAATCATCCCAATTTATTGTTATTACAGAAAAAGAATATGGTTGAAGGACTTCCCATGTTAAAGAATGAGAATGTTGCTTGTGATGGATGTGCATTAGGAAAGATGCACAAAAATGAATTCCCCTCTAATCCTGATAGGAAAAAGAGAGATGTGTTAGATCTTGTGCATACTGATGTTTGTGGGCCTATGCAGACTAGGTCTTTAGGAGGTGCATTTTACTTTCTGTTATTTATTTATGATTGCCCGAGATACACATGGATTTATTTCCTTAGAAGAAAAAGTGATGTTTTCGAGTACTTTAAGGAATTCAGAACCATGGTGGAAAAACAAACAGGAAAATCCATCAAAATCCTTCGTTCAGATCAAGGGGGAGAGTATAAATAAGGGGACTTCATCAAATATTGCAAAGATCATGGAATAGTACAACAGTTTACAGTACCTCACACTCCACAGCAGAACGAAATCGCTGAAAGGAAAAATGAAACTCTGGTAGAGTGTGCACGCAGTGTGATGAAAGGTAAGAATCTCTCAAATGCATTTTGGGCTGAAGCCATAAATACTGCAGTTTATTTAAAGAATAAAAGTCCAACAAGGTGTCTTGATAATGTTACTCCTTTCGAAGCCTTGTATGGTTCCAAACCTGCAGTTCATAATTTGAAAGTATTTGGGTGTAAGGCTTTTGCACATATTCCAAAGGAGAATAGGAATAAATTGGATGTTAAATCCATTAAATGTATTTTCATTGGGTATTGTTCTGAATTCAAAGCATACAAACTGATTGATCCTTCTACTCACAAAGTATTTGCAAGTAGAGATGTACTTTTCCATGAGAAGGAAGCAGAAAATCATGACAACAACAGTCATGAGGAATGTCATAGCCTTCTTGATTAAGGAGTTAAAGAAGAGAAACAACAACCATCACAGCAACAACCACCACAACAACAACCAAAACAACAGTGACAACATCAGTAGGAAGAAGGACTTAGTGATATGGACACTTCAAGCAGTCACAGTTCACCTAGAGGCGAAGACAAATATTCACCAAGTGGGGAGGAAGATAATCAGTTGAGAAGATCTTCACGACAGGTTTGACTCCCTGAGAGGTATAGAGACTATGCCCTAATGAGTAGCATTTCAAATGTCATAGAACCCATGAGTTTTGATGAAGAAAATGAACATGATGAATGGCGAAATGCAATGGAGGAAGAATATGAATCTATAATGAAAAACAATACTTGGGAATTGACTGAATTGCCTAAACATAAGAAGCCCATTGGATGCAAATGGATATACAAACCCAAATTTAAATCAGATGGTAGTATAGACAAATATAAGGCTAGACTAGTGGAAAAGGGCTATTCACAAACAAAAGGTATTGATTATGCTGAAACATTTGCACCAGTAGCTAAATTGAATACTATCATATTGTTAATTGTGTTAGCTACAAAGTATCATTGGAAGCTGCACCAATTAGATGTTAAATCTTCATTTTTGAATGGTGAGTTAAAGGAGGAGGTTTACCTTACTCAACTTGAAGGGTTTGTGGAACAAGGGAAAGAACACTTAGTGTGTAAGTTAAAGAAACATTGTATGGACTCAAACAGACACCTAGGTCATGGTATGAGAAGATAGACTCTTTCTTTATTCAACAGGATTTTATGAGGAGAAAAAGTGATCCAAATCTGCATACCAAATTTGATGAGCAGGGGTATATAGTATTGATTTCCTTATATGTTAATGATTTGATAATTACAGGAAATGTAGAGAAATTAATTGATGAAATCAAGGAGCAGTTGTCAAAAGATTTTGAAATGAAAGATCTTGGTGAGTTACATTAATGCCTAGGTCTTGAAGTTTGGAGAAATGCAGGCCAAACTTTTGTTTGTCAGAGTAAGTATGTCAGAGAAGTACTTAAGAGATTTAAAATGGATCAGTGTAAATCTTCCATTGTTCCCATGCAACAGAATGTGAAATTTTCTTGTGATGATGGTTCGAAGGAGGTGAATGGCACTATGTATAGACAAATGGTGGTTAGTTTGAATTATCTCACCACAACCAGAACTGATATTGCATATTATGTGAGTGTGTTAAGTCATTTTATGGTGAAACCTATAGAAAGCCATTGGAATGCAGCAAAGGAAGTACTCAGGTATCTAAAAGGAACACTTGATTATGGTATTAAATATATTGATGCATCTGATGTTGAATTGACAGGTTATTCAGATTTTGATTGGGCTGGAAATCTGGATGATCGAAGATCAACCACTGGATATGCGTTTGGCATAGGATCTGAGGTTGTTTCATGGATAAGTAAAAATCATCCTACTGTATCTTTGTCTTCTACTGAAGCAGAATATAAAGCCTTGTGTGCAACAACTTGTGAAATTGTTTGGTTGAGAAGACTTCTTCAAGATGTTGGAGAAGAACAAAAGGAACCTACAATGATCAAATGTGATAATCAAAGTTCAATCAATCTTGCACATAATCCAATTTATCATGAAAGGATAAAGCATGTTGATGCTCATTTTCATTTTGTTAGAGAAAAGTTGCAGTCAAATGAAATAGCTCTTATGTATTGTAATACTTGTGAAAATGTTGCTGATATTTTCATTAAGCCTCTTGGAAATATTAAGTTTGAGTTGTTTAGGGAGATGTTAGGTGTAGAAATCAATCCATTCTCCATTAAGGGGGAGACTTGGAAATAATGGAGTAAGAGTTAGTTGTAAGCATCAGTTGTAAGCGTCAGTTGACAGAGTCAGTAGCGTAAGTAGATTCTAGTTATCTGAAGTTTGTTGTAACAGTCTAAGTAGGTTAGTTTCCTATATAATGATGTAATCAGTCTTCATTCAATATATATTGTGAGTGTTGCCTCACTGTGTGTTTGTTTCTCATATTTCTAAGTCCATCAAGGTAGAGCCACGAGCAGTCAAGAAGAAAATTCGGTTTTTTTGAAATATATGCATAGAAAGGGAAACCGTGAAGGTACAAAATTAGTTTATGAGGCAGAATATCCTTTTAAAAAGGAAATATATATATTTTGTGTAATAATATATTTCGAATAGAAAATGTAAGGAGTTGTAGCCATGTAAAAAAGAAGGAAAATAAAAAAATGAGTAAGTAGGGATGATTTGGAGGTTTTTTTAGGGAAAGTGGAGGTGTTGGAGATTATTTTATTTTTTAAATGTGGGTGGAGTTTTCTTAAAAACTATTTATGTAAATTTGAATATATGGAGTAGAAATATATGTATTAATCCATTTAAATAAAAATCAAATTGATATTTGATAGTTGTTTTATGGAAAGGTGAAGATGTTTTTTTATGTCTTGGAATTGGAAATGTACAAAGGTATTGAGCTTAGTTAACTCAATACGAATGTAGGATAGGAGAATATGGAATTCCAAGTTGCAAAGAGAGAAGCAAGTTAAACGAAGAAGCAGATTTAACTAGGTGAGCAGAGCATATAGATGAATAAGAGTCACCATGGAGCAAATAGTCTACAAGACATAAGATTGAGGCTTCCAAGGAAAATAAGTAGCAAGACAAAAATATTGTCTTTCTTTTGTTGAAGAGCAAGTATCAATGATGGTGAGCCATTTTGTGGACAAGGTTTCAACATTATTGAGCAGTAAAAACTGCATGGAGAAAACTTCACCCCGAGAAGTAAGGATTGGATGAGAAGAAGATTGAAGGAGAAGTAGAGAACCCCCAAAGAAAAACCACAAAGAAGGAAGATATGGAGATAGGCACAGAGACAAAAAGGAAAAGTTGAGAGAAGAAGACATAGAGACAGGTGTAGAGATTGAATGCAACATAAACTTTGGTTTTTTAGTTGGTTAAATTTTGTTTTTTTAATCATCAACAAATATATGAATACGGAAATGGAGCAAGATGACTACCATGATATATAATATTGTAATGAGGGGCTGCATGTTCGGTTCTACCCGACATCACAAAAAATTTTGGTCCAAGTTGTAAGCTTTTCTATAGGAAAGCTCTATTCCCTATGTTATGTAAGTCCTGTTGAGAGATCATGTAGTGTGTCCTTGGTTTCAAGCAACTTAAGGCGTTGGTCATGAAAGGGATGTGGCATCAAGTTGTGGAATTTATCACTTGGGTAGGTACCAGGGTGTGAATCACAGAATTTGAAGCTTCGATTAACAAGGGGAAATGCGAGAGATATTAATCTTAGAATGTGGGACCAAGATATGTTTAAGGAGGAGTGTCAAGTTATATTTAAGGGGGAGTCTAATACACATCAATAGTGGTGTGTTGCACCTATCAATCTTTGTGTATATTTAACGGATGCAATGAAAAAGTGTATATTTGACAGATGCAATGAAAAAGTATAGAAGAGATTGGACCCAATGTTTGATGAGATCAAAGCTATATATCAATATTGAATAAATGAAAACGAACCTTTTAATATATCTAATAATTGTCTCATTTCTCCTTTAATGTTGTTCAAAGGATTTATTATTTGATTGATAATGAGGAATGAATTGTTGTGTTTACAAGCTACTTAACTCATTCAAACTTAATTTGGTCAACTCCCTTTGCTCCAAATTGAAAAACTAAGGTTTACAAACAATCTTTCCGTGAGGGTTTTATGATTCAAATATGGTGCATACTACCTCGATCTCTTGTTGTAAGAGTAACAAAATAAATTGTATTTAACTATGGTTAAAAAACGTTTTGGCATCTAATCTAAATACTGAGTTGAGTATTTAACAAGAGCTGCATGGTAGCTTACTCCCTTCCAATAAAATTTGAAAATATATTTAATGAATAATTAAACCTATTATATAATTAACTACACAAATAATAAGTACTCTATATTATTTTATATAAAAAAAATAAATTATATATATATATATATATATATAGTTTTATTAATAGAATATTATTTATAACAATATATAATATTATTTATGAATGGATAAATTTAGACAATATAATTGAGTATAACCAATAGAAAAGTGGTTTAAATAACTTTTATAAATATAAATATATTATTTTTTATAATATTATTCTAATTTTTTTAATGAATGATAATATTTTTTAATAGTTTTTGGTTGTGTAATAAAATCATAAGTAATAGCGTGAGCGTTGAGATTAAATCTGGATCATCAGACAAACCCCATACAATCTAAAATAGATAGACCATTTATTTAAAAATCAAATTAGAATGATATTGTTCTCTAGTTGACTTTTTCAATTTTCCAGAAAAAAAAATTTTTGAGTAGCACGCACTTGGTTTAATATATAGATTTATTATCTATTTTCCGAGGCATTGTCAATATATATATATATATATATATATATATATATATATATATATATATATATATATATATATATATATATGCTGACAGGGTCGTTATCTTGTAATTGCTTTTGGGTGGATTTGCTTTGATTTTTATTATTTTTTTATAATATTTTATTTATATTTTATTAATTAAAATCTATGAAAAAAATAAAATATTATTAATGTTTATAGATAATTTATTAATTTTTATTTTCTAGTTTGAAAATTATTTATCAAATAAATAAAATTAATTTAAAAATATAAATTTTCAAAAACATTGTATATCTCCATGTGACGAGAGTGTACTCTATTCATAAATTGCCCCCTTTGTATTTTCATGTATGGAATACTTACTCTGTCAATACATGTTGTACAACCATCGCAGTCAATACGACATAGGGAAAGGCAAAATGTCATTGAAACTGATAACATCCACATCCGACCACTTCCACCATAATGCAACGGGCGCTATTGTCACCCTTCGATTGAAGCGTGACAAAGCTTCTACGTATTTTGCAAGTAATTGAGGCCATAGTTCTTGTACTTTCGCGTACTGTTTCTAATCTATTAATTGTGTAATCAATTTTATACATTGCAATAACACATCAAAGATATTAGCCAATTAAATTTTAGAAAATTATGTTTTTTATTATTTAAAAAAATACATATATTGATTTCCTATGTTACACATTGGATATAGCACATAAAATTAAAGTCAACAATAAACTAATACAGAGTCAAAGAGAAAACTCATTGTTATCGTCCCATGCCTTCGACAGGGACTAATAACTTAGTCACGTCATTACTTCAGGAATTTTTGGTACGAATCACTTCATATCATACCGCACAATTACATTTATGTTGGAAAAAGGTTATAAGGGTAAACCAACTTGGTTGCATGGTATAGTCATCTAAACCAAGTTGGTTGCATGGCGTATGTTGCCTCCTAATGGACACTACACTATTCTAATCATTGGAATTATCATTGTTACCTAATAGTCTTCATAGGTAAATGGAGGGTGAGCTAGGAAAGGTCTATAACCATGTGTTTCATGTGAATCCATGGAATTATAGGTAATTTCTATTGAGGGTATTCAATGCATAAATATGATTAGGTTTCCTTGAAGAAGGAAAGAGCCCAAATAACTGCTTTGGTGGTTTTCCAAGGTGTGAATCCTACAAGGTACCTTGAGATTCCTGAGTGTAGAGTTCCTTGAGCCATGGAGTCATGCTCGAGCCCTCTAATGGAAGTGGGAAAACCCAAGGGACCACTATGCAGAGAAGGGGTACACTTCCCTGGGTTGTGCAAGCTCATGGAGAATGGGAGAGTGTAGGTTGGAATTGTTGATGGAATTTAGTACCTTGGTTAGAGAACACCTACATTATTTGGGAGACCATAGTTGGATCTCTAATGGAGTCATAGCCCCAACTCAAGGGTGACCTACTATAGAGACGCAACCAACTTCTAAGGTATGTAACCATTTAGTGGACTTTTAAAATATAAGTTCTATGTTCTTTGTGATTATGTTAAATTTTAGGTTTTCATGTTTTTATGTTGTGAATTATAAAACGGTGTTGTTTTGGTTGTGTATGTTATTCTACATGCTTCAAGATTTAAATGTAATTATTTGTGTGTGTATCACACAAGAAATAAGGGTTGTTAGTATAATTTTCAAGGTGTATTATTACTACTATGAGAAATGTGGTTATTATGGTGAATTTAGAGGGAAATTGGTGGAATTTTGTTTTCTTATCCCAAATTTTAATCCAAAGGACTTATGATTGTGTTTTAGAACAATATCCCTGTCTTGGTTGGTTGAGATGACATTTCATAACTAAGTCTATCGATATAAACCCAAGGATTGCTCAAAATATATAAGATGGGTTCCTTCCATTAGAGGGCTCCAACATGACTCCATGGCTCCACAAACTCTAGTTGAACCCAAGGGACCACTATACGGAGAGGGGAGTACACTTCCTTGGGTTGTGCAAGTTGATGGAGAATGGGAGACTGTAGGTTGGAATTGTTACTCGAATTTAGTACATGGCTAGAGAACACCTACATTATTTTGGAGACCATAACTGGCTCTCTAGTGGAGTCACAGCCCCAACTCAAGGGTGACCTACTATAGAGGGCCAACCAACTTCCGAGGTATGCAATCATTTAGTGGAATTTTAAAATATAAGTACTACGATCTTTGTGATTATGTTAAATGTTATGTTTTCATGTTTTTATGTTGTGAATTATAAAATGGTGTTGTTGTGGTTGTGTATGTTATTCTACATGCTTCAAGATTTAAATGTAATTCTCTATATGTGTATCACACAAGAACTAAGGGTTATTAGTATAATTTGCAAGGTGTATTATTACTAGTATGAGAAATGTGGTTATTATGGTGAATTTAGAGGGAAATTGGTGGAATTTTGTTTTCTTATCCAAAATTTTAATCCAGGGGATTTATGATTGTGTTTTAGAACAATATGATTGTCTTGGTTGGTTGAGATGGCATTTCATAACTAATTCTATCGATATAAACCCAAGGATTGTTCATAATATATAATATGGGTTCACGTGATTATTGAGTTGTAGTAATTAATGATTACTAGGTTGTCTTGTTTCGATGAAGTTTCATATTGAAGAGGGGAATAAAAGAGTTTGAATTAATGATTATGTTTTTACACTAAGAAGTTCCTTGTTTCCATATTGCTACTTGAAACTTTTGTAGAGAAATGATTGCATATATGCCAATAGTTATTGAGAAAAACATGATAATCTCTCGCTTGACATTTGATGAGAACATAACACTTATAGTATTAATGATCCAACCTAAGATGATAAGCCTAACCCATTAGATCCATGGGCTAGATGGATGTTTTTTACGATTTGATGTTATTATAACATGTGGTTCCATCTATTATGTTGATGCAGTGTTATATATTTGATAAATATATGTTGAAGTTAGATTTGTTATCATAGTATATCCTGATGTGATGACATGATGTAATTGCATGGAATTCTTTTATGAAAATATGTGTTATGATGACATTCAAGAAAATGTAGTAATGACATTGGGACATGCGAGAGTTAACATGTGGATTATTTTTATAATATGTTTATATTATGATTATAACTAATGCATTGGTTTCATGTTGTGAGGTGGTGATTGATAGGAAATCCACCATTGGCCAAGAGGGATAGTTTATTTCATAATATTGTGGGAGCCCATAACCACAAAGGAGAATATTGCAACACTTTATGGAATGGGGACAACTAAGTCAATTACTTATGCTCGTAATTATTATGCCTTATATTGGAGTTTTGATTTCAAAGTCCCAAAGAATGGATAGAATGTTTCTCACCTGTGGTGTTGTGGGATTGGAATCTTATTCGGAGTCCCAAAGAATGGCTAGAGTGTTTCTCACTTGTGGTGTTGTGGGATTGGAATCTCATGCTGGCCATGTACCTAGTAGTTGTGGATGGATTTGAGATCAACTTTTTGAGATTATGGGTTTACGTGAGTACCCAGATACATGTTTGGGAAGATGAGGTCTTGAGCCTTGGGGAAGATAAAACAATAGGCTTTAATCCTAGTTTTGAAAGTTGGGAAGAAAAGATAGAGTACTCTTGCTTCCCTAGTGTTGTGATGTGGACTTTCGATTCATGTTGTGGTCACTTGGGTTGCTTTATACTAGTCCAACAGAGGGTGTTGTGGAGGCTATGGTGATATAGTTAAAAACCTATAAGTAAAATAATCAAAGTTAACTTTGGGATGAAGTTCCTTAAAGGAGGGAAATATTTCATGCCCTGCATTATTAAACAAGTATGTAAATAAATAATAATAATAAAAAAGTATAATAATTATCCTAAAGAGATATTATATAAATAAATAATTATAATAAATGAGTATAATAATTATTCTAAAGGGGTCATAATAAGTACTTATTATGGATATTTGGATAACGAAAGAAAATTGTAAAATAAATAACATCAATTTATGGAGAAACCCTAAAATATAATAAAAAATTCAATAATGGATCCTAGGGATCAAGCTTTTTACCATGGATGGATTCTAAATAAGGACAAAGAGGAAGGAGAAAATACATCTCGTTTTTCTTAGGCAATTTGAGGATGAGGATAAGAAGAGTTGCCATAGTAGTGGATTGAGGGCTCTCAAGCTCTCAATCATTATGATTGAGGGATTGGTTAGGTGGAGAGTCGTCCCCCATTTCTTATTGTGGTTGTTCAAATCAAAGATCAAGGTATCACTATGTTTCTAAAGTCACTAGGTTATAGTTATGTTGGTTTCAGGTAAGTTCCTCACCTTTCAATAATCCTATAAGTAATTTGTATTGAGGTTTCCCTTTGTTAGAAATAAATAATTATTTAATTGGGTAATTTTGTATTTATGATGGTTAGTATATTAGGACATTACATGGTTCCTCCCACTTGGAAGGTTGTCCATCACATACATTCTCAACATATTTTTAGTTATTTGGTTAATACACTCTATCTTCCCATCTAACTCTAGGTGAAATGTTGTGCTGAAATTCAAGTTTGTCCTAAATCCCTTAAAAAACCCCTTCCAAAACTTGGAAGTGAACTTGGGATATATATCAGATATAATTGCTTAAATCACACCATGTAGCCTAGAAATTTTCTTTATATAAATCTCTTCAATAATGGATTCCTTGTGAGTCATCTTGACTGGAATAAAATCTGTATCCATTGCAATCTTGCCAACCAATACGTGCATATTAATAGAGTCTATAGAAGAGTTCATCGGTTACAGAATAAAATATTGCACAAGATACAAACAACAATAGAGTACATTAGGATCCATGAGTGGAGAAAACACTATGAAGCTGGGGAAATGGACACAGAAATGCAAGTGAGAAGAGTGAGAAGAGTGAGAAGAGAAGGAGCTAGAACTAGTTAAGTATGGAAAAAATACATTCAAATAATGGCAAATCCACTTGTCGATTTTAAGCTAGAGAAGATATGATTCAAAGTTGAAAAAGAATGTAGTAGACTTATTAGAGCTTTTGTAAATGAGTTATTGAGACATGTAGAGATAATATGATAAACATTAACAAAGGAACTACAATAAAGAGAACCACTCTCACTGTTAATATTGAGGATAACTCTTCACAAATCTAGTCTATACATTGAAGGCCTCAAAGGATCACCTCCAATTGGATATGATTGACAAATAGGTTCCTTGTCTTATTTCACCTCATTGATTATTTAAAGAGGTGAAGTGAACTAGACATTGACACTAAAAAGGAAATATGGAAAGAGATTGTAAATTTTTTATGATATCACCCAAGGGAGAAAGACAAATACCATATGGATCATGACCTTAGAACATAATTCTATGTTTCACAAAAGGATATAGAGGACAACAAATCTCTATAGAGGTCGGTTTTTCTCTACTCATCAAGGGTGAGTAAACTTCCAGGGCCTTCAACAATAAAAGAAGTATCTCGAGCTACTAAAACAGAATCCCTAATCGTAAATATAGAGTCTCCAAC
>JASDQU010102964.1:235301-249543 GCA_032191745.1 Picea mariana
TATATATATTTCATGGCACACTTTTTATGAATCTCATTGTTTCTACATTTGATGTTTATGAACATATGAATTTCAAAGTGTATGAATTTTATGTGTATTAATCCCTTAATTTGCTTTTATTTAGGGATTATAAATACTTGCATTGCACATTAAGGAATAACATATGGGAACACATATTTGAGATCAATGCTATTTTCTAGGGAACACACAATATTCACCTCTATATATGCATGACATATATAAAATCATTTAATTTATGTGTAACCCTTCATAAATGCTAAAAAGACTACTAAAAGACTCATTAATGAAAATATTTGTTGCGATTTTGTAGTGGGTATTTGTAAAAAAAATTCAACCCATCAATTATTAATAACGTTTACTCAGTAATGTTATTGTACCAAACATCTATCTAGAAAGTAATGCTACCAAAATTCTATCTAGAAAGTAATACCTTACACGTTTTCCTTCCTCCAACCTAATAGAAAATTAGCGCATGTGAATGGGTAAATTATGCGTCTCCGATAAATAGATTGATGTATATAAACTACTTTTATGTGGTTACATGGTAGTATAGTACATCTTATAGATAATCAATGATGTGATATTCAAAATGTAAAACTTGAAAAATGTACTAATGAATTTCCAAATTTGGTATCTATGATACAATTTCATTACCTGCACAATGTGTATATTGACTTGTTGATGATTTCAACTATTTTTCAAATTATCTCTCTCAAACTATCTTGATTCTCAAGTAAACCATCACTTTTACATTAAATTAATTATTTATCATCCATGAGAGGGGCTCTATTTATAAAAAAAATTAGTATTTTAGTTGTCTTAGGGTTTTAGTGTTAGTTATCTTAGGAATTATCATGTATGTATACCATTGCATACCATTGGTATCCATACCATGGTATACATACCAATGGTTTGCATACCATTGCATACCATGGTATAGAAATGGTATGCATACCACTTATAGGTTATTTTTAGGGTTTTAGTTGTCTTGGGGTTTTAATGATAGTTTTCTTAGGGATTCTCAAGTATGGCATACCATTTCATACCATGGTATTGCAATGGTATGCATACCATGGTATTGCAATGGTATGCATACTATTGTATCACAACGATATGCATAGCATTGCATACCATTTATAGGTTATTTTTAGGGTTTTAGTTGTCTTAGGGTTTTAGTGGTATTTTTCTTAGGGATTCTCAAGTATGCATAGCATTGGTATTGCAATGGTATGCATACCATGGTACTGAAATGGTATGCATACCAATTGTATGGATACCATGGTATTCCAATGGCATGCATACCAATTGTATGGATACCATGGTATTCCAATGGTATGCATACCATTGCATATCGTGGTATCGCAATGGTATGCACACCATGGTATTGCAATGGTATGCATACCATTGCATACCATTGGTATCCAATGGTGTGCAATGAAAATACCATTTACTATGCATAGGCATTGATATTTCCTTTTCATACCATTTCATACCATTGCAATACCATGGAATGGTATGCAAAGGAAATACCAATCCCTATGCATACCATTGGTATTTTTCTTAGTGGTAGTATGGCATGCATTTCCATTTCCTTTTTTTGGTATGGGATGCATTGGCAATGGTATGGTATGGTATGCATTTCCAGTGGTATGCATTGGAAATGGAAATGGTATGAATTTCCTTGCCATTGTATGGTATGCATTCACAATGGTATGGTGTGGTATGGTATTGTATTGTATGCATTGGCAATGGTATGGTATGTTATGGTATGGTATTTCGTACGTTTCCTTGGCATCATATGCATTGACAATGGTATGGTATGGATTGACATTATCATTGGTACGGTATGCATTGGCATTGGTATGGTATGGTATGGTATGGTATTGTTTTCCTTAGTATGGTATTCCTTGCATTGTTATGGTATGCATTAGAATTGGTATGGTATGGTATGGTATGGTATGGTATGTCTTGACATGCCATACCTTTCCATGCCTTGCCTTGCCTTCACTTGCCATATATTGTCTTTCCATACCATGCCTTTCCATCCCATGCCTTGCCATGTCATGCCATGCCATGTCATTCCATGCCTTTCCTTACATTCACCTGCCATGTCATTCCATGCCTTTCCTTTTCATTTCATGTCTTTCCATACCATGTAATTTCTTTCCATGCCATGCATTTCCATTCATTGCATTTCCTTCACTTGCCATGTCTTGTCTTTCCATACCATTCCTTGTCATCCCATGCCTTGCCATGCCATTCCATGCCTTTCCTTGTATTCACTTTCCATGACTTTCCTTTTCCATGTCATGCCTTTCCATACCATGCCACGCCTTTCCATGCCTTTCCTTGCCTTCACTTTCCATGTCTTGTCTTTCCATACCATGTCTTTCCATGCCATTCCTTCACTTTCCATGCCTTTCCCTGCATTCAATTTCCATGCCATCAAAGGATTCATACATAAAAATTACAATAAAAGGATTTATTAAGCATGTAATTATACAACTTGTTATCTCATATTTCTTATATAAAAATACTTGCATGAGAATTCCAATGTTTTGGTCAGTGAGGCATAATGCAATTTTTGAAGAGGAGGTTGATTTTCAAGAACACTGTGTCAGGAATTTTCATGTAGTGTAGTCACGTGGTCCTTGGCCAAATAGACTTATGGGAGCTTACGGAACTTCGTTATGCCTCTCATTTTGGATTTTATGCCCCTAGACCAAATTGGCCACATGTCTTTGAATGGCTTGAAGAGGCGAGTTTCAACTCGTGATAAAACTTAAACCAAGACTCGGATGGGTGAACCATCATTTGCATTGGATCCAGAGAATTGGGTTTCAACTAGGGGGGCCTCTCCATTGTGATTTTTTCCACCAAAAAATCATATCTTTGAGTATCTCAGGCACTAGGAAAATCGTATCTTTGAGTATCTCAGGCACTAGAGTTCTCTTTTAGAGGTCATAGTTCTCGTTAAGTTTGCAGTTGTGTTTTTAGGAAGGATTATTTCTTGACCCCTTGGGTGCCCTTTCCTCTTCCCCTCTATTGGAGTCATAACCCCTCTTCGGCTCTTCCATAGCCACATTCCTTAAGAGTACCATGTCAAGTCTACCTCATAGTACATCGAAACCATATTACTTGAAAATGTATGTCTAAACATTCAATAGTAAAACCTTGGCCCTAATCTCTACACTAAGAATTCATATAAGATATTTACATGTTTTACATATCTAGAGTTGTTCATCCTTTATATAAATAATTTAGTCAACTTAAATCATGAAAAAATGAAATTCAAACAATTAAATTTCACAGTCTAAACAAGGATTATACCAATTTTAAAAAAAACATTATATATATATATATATATATATATATATATATATCCCACAGAATTCCTCAAATTTAATATGTCTTTTTTATAATGTCCTCTCATCAACAATTTATGTGTTCTCCACCTCCCATTTGATTAATCAATTACGCACCTTAAACCTACTCTAGATCAAGGGTTCGTTGTTTCATTAAAGTGGATTGACTGCATTGAAGAAATGGTAGACATCAAAAGAGATTTCACCATGCTCTCTATTTTGATTACTTCCTTAATTTCTTTAACCGAATGGAAAATGATTGCTTCCTTAATTCCTTAAGATGGACAACGAACAATGCGCCTTGCATGTTCTCCTCTTTTTCTTCCATGGTGTTGGTGGATTACACACAAACACCAACTTGAGATAAACAATTTGATCTTGCAAATAGGTCTCTTTCAAGGTTTAAAATTAAACACATTGCAACCCATCAAAAGGTTTTCATCACATTCCATTCCATAAGTGACAATAAAAAATGGTCGTCCAAAAAAACACTCATTTTCATTTTTACTTATTTTTAAAGAAGTGTAAGGTGTATATTAAAATTTAGAAAGGTTATTCTTCAAACTTCCAATCACATGTAAGTCTTCGATAAATGACACATCCATAGATAAATTTGTTTACGTTGCAACTTGTCTTCAAATTTTGAAGTAGTGGATCTGGTGGCAGGAAAAGTGATGTGGACCTTAGAAGTTAGTGTATAACTCCATTCATAGTAAATGCATTATACAAAATAGGGTTTTAATACTAATTGTGAAAAGTGTTGATTTTTCTAAGTGAAATGATATTGTATATTTGAATGGTGTTATCACAATGATGAGTGTTTCATATATATAGAACATATGGTGACCATCCGTGAAAGGATGCATCCCTTGGATAATAAATAACTACTACTTATTATTGTTATTATATATATATATATATATATTATACACACACACACACACACACACACACACACACACACTAAAATACTTTTTACTTTTCACATTATGAATATCGACCATAGTTACAATTTCAATGATCCCTCTTAACTAGGGAGGTATTCATAACATCTGCAACATTAGGAATAAAATGCCATATGATCTGGGAGAATGTCGATGTTGTACAAACATCAACATTCCCTCTCAACGAGGGAGAAATTATTCATCATGCAAAATCTTGTCTCTGAAGTATACAAACTTCACTCTAGACTCATGACACATGTCTGTCAGTCTTGGGAGATGTCTCTCTCCCACCTGAATCAAGAGGAAACTCCCTTTATGGCTTTCCCTCTGAGCTAATTGACTCTCTCTAAGATTAGGCTCACTTTGGGTCTACATCTTCGAGCACTTTGAGTCCATATTATTCATTGTCATCATCAAGGAAGGACTATGCATGGACCCATTTATCACAAGTACACCCTTATGATAAATGTATCTTATCTCCATTGGTTTGCAACCAAATCTAGGAGAAGGTCTGACTGATGCTTACTAGGTACATTCACCTATGTTTATACATGTCATGTAGTTAGTATCCACAATACTTGAGCTAGCTCATCCTACAAGGGGTGGCCAGTCCCTTGGGGTTGATCAAGCTAAGTCATCTTGAACCATATTTGACATATAAAGGCTTCCTCATGAAACCAATGTCTTGGTTCCTTCATCTAATCATCTGAGGCACATAAGGATGAAGTACACATTCCCTCCTACTAGTCCATACATGACCCTCTGGGGAGAATGTCTCATGATGCTACCTAAAAAATCAACACTCCCTCTTAGATAGGGAGGTATATTTTCATGATGTCTTGATATAGTAGTCTATTGACTACTCTGCAATCAACTAGTAGCACAAAACTACTACCATGTCATCATTATCTTGAATCATCTGTCACATTATCTCCGATCAAGCAACAAACAACTACTCCAAGTGATCTGGTAATCTCCATGAAAATCATCTAGTAGCTCATAGATACTACAATGCCATCCAATAGAACACAACTATTTTGATCCATAGTAGTACACAACTATTTTCCAGTGGCACACAACCACTTCTAGTAGCACACAACTACTATCCAATGACACACGGTCACTTCCAGTGGTACACAACCATTGTAGTAGCACACATCTATTGTCCAGAGACACACAATCACCGCTAATGGTACAAAACCACTATAGTAGCACACAACTACTGTCTAGAGACACACAGTCTGTGCAAGTGGTACAAAACCATCGTAATAACACACAACTATTGGCCAAAGACACACACTCTCCACCAGTGTCACAGAACCATTGTAGCATACAATTGTTTTCCATAGACACACAATCTCTGCTAGTGGTACACAACCATTGTAGTAGCATACAACTATTGTCTAGAGACACACAGTCTCTTCTAGTGGTACACAACCATCGTAGTAGCATACAACTATTGTCCAGAGACACACAATCTTCTTGAGTGGTACACAACCATTGTAGTAGCATACAATTGTTGTACAAAGACACATAGTCACCACCATAGTCTCATGACTACACATGTGTCTCGTAGTCGTCATGCACTCAACGAAGTGTCACGTGAATATCTGAGCCACACTCTATCTGAGTAATTTAGGTATGATGCGAGTTATTTTCATCATCTCTAAGTTGTACTAGCATGATGCTACTACATCATATGTAAATTTTAATAGCATAATGTGACTCAAGCTTATGCATCATCTCTAAGATGTACTAGCATGATGCTAATGAATCATATCTAAGTTGTACTAGGATGATGTGAATTATCATCTACATCATCTCTAAGTCGTACTAGCATGATGTAAATGCATCATATCTAATTTGTACTCACATGATGTAGATCAGTGCCTTTGCATCATCTCTAAGCCATACTAACATGGTGTCAATGCACCATCTCTAAGTTGTACTGGCATGATGTGAGTCATCTGCATCATCTCTAAGTTGTACTAACATGATGCCACTACATCATATCTAATATGTACTAGCATGATGTGACTCATGCATATGCATCATCTCTAATATGTACTGACATGATTCTAATTCATCATATCTAAGCTATACTAGCATGTCGTGTCTCAAGACAAATGTATCATATCTAAGTTGTACTAGTATGATGTTGAAGCATCATATCTATGTCTTACTAGCATGATATGGATCAACACTCCCTCTCAACCAAGGGAGAAATCTCTATAAGTCCCAACTTGTCCTTCGAGTAAACAAACTTCCCTTTAGACAAGTGCTTTGTCTGAATATCTGTTATCTGCTCATCAATGGAGATATAATGGAGTTTTAATTCTCCCTTATGGACTCGATCATGGATGTAATAATACTTAATATCAATGTGATTCAACCTGTCATGGAACATCGGGTTCTCTGAAAGCTTCACACAACTTTGATTATCACATAATATCACGGTTGAATCTGAAACCTGATCAAATAGTCCAAAAATCAACTTACAAAGCCATACTACTTTCATATAAGCATCACATGTTGCAACGTACTATGCCTATGAAGTGTTGAGTGCCACACACTTTTTTTTCCTGCTAATCCAAGATATCATGGATGAGCCCAAACTGAAACATGTACCAGAGGTACTCCTTTTGTCATCCACACTCCCTACCCAATCAGAGTTTGTATATCCCTGCAACATTAATTCTCCACTTGAGAAGTATCTGAGTCCATACCCAACTGTCCATGTAGGTACCTCAACACATGTTTTGCAGCAACCTAGTGCAATTGTCTTGGTTCAATAATGAGTTGACTCAAGCCACTCATAAAACATATATATATCCTGGTGTTCACTAGGTACATCAGGTACCCAACTAGTTGTCTATACATCATACGGTCCACCAAATTTGAGTCTGAAGTTTCCTCATTCAAATTCTTCAAATTTGATATCATGGACCTACAGTCCATTATGCCATATCTCTGCAGGATCACAACCATGTTCTTCCTCTGTCAGAGGAATTTCTTTCCTGGCCTTTGCTACACCTCCAATCCCTTGGAGAATACTCCATCTCTTGATAGGAACAATGCATCATCCAAAAAAAACCAATCTAAGACTAGCTCCTCCGATTTTCATGTACTGAGAGTAGCTCCTCCACTCTCTCTGCAACTTCTCCCTTTGGAGATCTGCAACTGCTCCTTTTGGTCTCCTACAACTGCTCCTTTTGTGTTCCTGTAACTTCTCCCTATGGGGCTCATACTATGTCTTCCACCTCCATTGGATCTATCACCATAGATGTGCTACAATGGGTCTAACTGGATGTATCCACGATCACTGGAACTGTTTCTGCTATCTGGTATGATCCTGACCTAGAGGAAAACTGCTCCTAGAGACTTTTTTTCTCTGAGCATCATGTTTAGCAATGTATCTCCTTGACATCATGTTGGAAGGTCTTACCCTCCATGTCTTCCTTTTTGCATGAGCCAACTTGCTCCCTCTTACACTAAAGCAAACCCTACTTGTCCAATTTTCTTCACTGGTTATTCCCTCTTTCTAGGAGAACCCTCTTGCCACAATCCTTCTTTTCACGAATTTCTTTTTCGAATATATACATTATGAAGACCAACCATAGCTACAAAAAATCAACACTCCCTGTTAACTAGGGAGGTATTCATAATGGTCAATTTTACCCTTCTTCTTGGCACTTCTTTTGTCATAGATATGGGAGAGACCTGCAATTCCCTCTGGTACATGTACCCTTCCATCACCTTAAGGCTTGCACTTATGAAAAAATTCTCAGCATGCTTTGATCATGGGTCTAAAACAAAGAATCCATAGATCCAATGTTGCTATTAGACCCAAAATCCCAAACAAGAGCATAGAGCAAAAGGGCATCCATGAGAACTCTACATGGATGAAATGCTATCCTGCCATATTCCTACTCACATCAATGCAACTGTTACTGACAACTGATCGTGTTGCATATGGAAATCCCTCCCACTTCATCTCTACACAAAACAACACATAGCTAATTAGGATAATTATTTTCCCTGAATTCCAAGTCAATCCTGGATCTTCACAATTATATCCCCAATTGACATTTTTCTTTCCAATTCTAGCCAGTTTTGGATTGCCATGATTACTACCAATTTCGTGTTATATGCATCTGACTATTAACTATCTGACATTTAAATCCGTTAATATATACATATACCCATTGAAAAAAATGCTTGTCGTATCCCCTATTCCTTCCACGAATTGCCTTCGGTCACAAGTATGGTATCATTTTTTATGTGTCTATTTGTTCATGTTATATATGGGGATTTTCCATGGTGGAGAGAGACAAGCCTCGTCATCGCTTTCAATTACACGGCAGTTTCTGAAAAGAAAATTGATTTTTGTTCTTGGTTGTTGTAAACGCCGAGCCTACTTACTTTCGCAGGTAGGTATCTTCTTGTACCATCTTTGTTTTCCTTTTAAAAATATGAAGGCCCTATTTTCACCCTTTAAAATTCTCAAAATCAAATGAATGAGAAGATCTCGTAAATTTCATTGTCATGACTGTCACATGGCACAATTTGCAATATGAACATTACAAATTTCCTTGAACCACATCTTTCAAAGAGTCATTCCATAGGCTTCTCCAAGCCACTTTTTCTTCCATTTGCATAAATCATGCATAGAGTAGCACTAGGATTTTAGTTTACGTTCTTAGTGTTGATTTTTATCTTAGATAGAAATCTTCACACAAGACTCAATCTATCTCTCTTATTTTCATGGGCCCTCCCATGAGGGAGTCAAGCCCAGTCTCTCTCTGATACCATGTTGATTTTTCTAAATGAGATGATATTGTATATTTGAATGATGTTATTACAATGATGAGTGTTTCATATATATAGAACATATGGTGACCATCCATGAAAGGATGTGTCCCTTGGATAATATATATATATATATATATATACTGAACTACTTTTCACATTATGAATATGACCATAGTTACAATTTCAAAATAAAATAAAATGCTTAATTAGATATTCTTTCTCAACTTGTTTTTACTATGAGGGCCTTTATTTACTCCATGACAGTGTTACTATAACCATTATCCCAAATCACATCCGTGGTTATTCCTTTTCAACCATCCATAACATGCCCAAGAACCTATTGTTAGTGCCATCCTAAATTCTCTTGAACTATTTGTATAACCCTTTGTTCTTAAATTGGATTTGTAGATCATTTTTCTTTTTCGAATGTATTCTTTTAATTGTTTTTGCACTTGAATTGTGCTAGTATTTCATTATGGATTTTCTATGGTAGTTTGTTGGAAGTTGATATCCAATAATGTGCCCTTGAATCCTTAGCTATTTACACTACATTCAAGTTCATGTGTTCACTATTGATTGTGTGTTCATTATCAACTGCAATAACAAAGAGATTCAAATTTGTGGACCATCTACTTCTCTTTTTGAGAGTTATGAAATGAAATCTCTCTCCCATTTGCAAAGCTCGCGGGTCATCCAAATTTGGATCTCATTGTTTCTATTGCTGCAATCAATTAAATATTAAAAATAAGTAGAATGATAAAATGACTTCTTTCTTTCTTTGAAGGCTCAAAAATATATGTTTCTAGATTGATTCAACAATTCACTCACAAGGGGTTGTACACACAATAGACACACTACAAAAATATATATTGTTAATTATTTTAATAACTATGTGGAAAAACACACTATAATGACAAGCATTTTCTAAGTGTAACAAACAAAATATTTGGAAGCATCTTTAAATTTGTAAAACATTTTTTTTACTAAGTGTGTAGTTAACTTATTATTATCCATTGAAATGTAATTTTTTTTAAGTTTTTTATCATGAAAGCGCTACATAAATATATACCCTTCTAACTCAAATTAAGAACAACACTTCAAATTTGATTAATGAGCTCATATGATGAGATAAAAACATACACAACTTCAACTTTTAAAAGTTGATATATATACTAAAATCCCTTATATCATATTTTTTTATTACTTAATTTTATATCTTATTTTTTATTACTTAATTTTTAATTTATTTTAAAAATTAATTACGCCGATAGTCCCCCTATGGGAATTGATGGATTAATTAACCTTTTAATTATAAATTTTAATCTTATGGCCAACAATGAAATATGTTGGCATATTCTTCATCGTCGTCTCAAATCAATGAATGAGATTTAATTTCATAACTTCCTTGCATTTATGAAAGCATACGTTTTCCTTGTTTACTTTTTCACATTTACTTAATATGATTAAGGAATTACTGCCCTAACCATTGATTGCCACGTTTAATTGATTAAGCAGGATTAATATGTAAAGAGCGCTTCGTTTTCACATTCATTATTTAACTCGGATTAACAGTGAACACGATTTTATGAATGTCAAGAGTTGGATGTGAAGCGTTGGATGTGGATAACACGTTTCATATTTGGACAGATTTAAGTGGCGGCGGGCGTAATTACGCCGAAAGGTGTATACCTATTGACAATGGGCAGAATTAATCACATTTTAATCATAAATTTCAATCCTAGGGTTGGCAATTGAAGATGCTAGCATATTCTTCGTCATCCTCCCAAATCAATGAATGAGATTTAATTTCATAACTTCCTTGCATTTATAAATACATACGTTTTCCTTGTTTACTTTTTCACATTTACCTAATATGATTAAGAAATTACTACTCTAGCCATTGATTGCCACGTTTAATTGATTAAGAAAGATTAATATGTACAGAACGCTTCATTTCCAAATTCAGTGTTTAACTCTCGGATTAATAGTGAACACGAATTTATGATGTGAAGCGTTGCCACGTGAAGCGTTGGATGTGAAGCGTTGCCACTCTGACTGTTACATGTCCCGTCTCTTCCATTCCATCGTATTCGCCTCGTCTCTGAAGGATATGAGCTCGATAAAACTCATGTCATCGCAATATCAAGACTGGTCAGATGAAGGATATGACCCAGGAGAAGGATTCTCAGGCGATATATTACAGTTACACTTCCATCTCCTAGTAGTGTAATAAGATATATATATTTGGTTTTTCTTTTGCACTCTATCTGTATATATTCCAGTTATAATTCCGTCTCCCATCAGGGTGAAGAATATATATCAGAGATATTTGAAGTCTAAACGATCGATTCAATGAAAATATTGTGGGGATCCTTAATTTTATGACTATTATATGACAATCCCATGCTTGGAGGAGGCACATGGCTCGCAGGTAGAGCGATCACCGACTGCGTAGAGCTCATGCACACGCCAATTATCCTCTTAGGGTTTATTCTTATGCTACTTTTTATTTTGGGTTTCTGCATTACTGCTTGTAATGTTTGTTAATTCACAACCCTCTTTTTTAATCATTGGATTTCATTAAACCATATAAATAGTTGGTTTTGTACTTATCTGAAACCGTTTGAAACATATTAATACGCCATGAGTCATGCAATGGTTGTAGCACAAACTTAATATGAACCCTCCTTATCGTAAATGCATTACCTGTCCAAAAACATGCATTACACACAGCATATTAATTGATGTAATGTGTGAGAATATTTGAATTAAAATATTAAAATATTCGCACATATATTAAATTAATTGATGTAATGTGTGAGAACATTTGAATTAAAATATTAAAATATTCGCACAGATATTAAATCATTTCAGGTATTCACACAGCCGTAAGTTGCCTTTTGGCGTTCATCAGCCGCGAGTTAGCGGCTGTGCTAGTGGTAAGAGGTATCATATTTGGATAGGTTTCAGTTGCGGCGGGTGTTTGTTGGCATGTGAAACATGAAATGGCGTTGTGCATATTGGTTGCCATGTTCAATCTTCATCAAAATGGGATCAACGATTCAAAGACTCGACGTGGAATCGCCTGATGCCTACGTTTCCAGGTGGACAATGGCGGGTTTCAATTTAAATTAACTCTTTAGTGAGACGACTCTTTTTTATTCAATGGCAGGAATTTAGTTATGAAGGCGTGGGTAAATGTTGTAATTTTATTTTCTTTCATTTTACGAGTGTTTTTTTCATGCTAGAAGTGCAATTTCTTTCCATGTTTGGAAATTATTCAAATTACGATTTCTTATTATAAAATTATTCAAAATTATTACTAAATTGCCAAGTTCATGAATTAAGTACGAAGAAGAACGATGACTGCAATCATTTCACTAATTATGGTTTGAAAACTATTAATCAAAAACAGTTATGATATTAGGGTTAAAGGTTATTTAATTAGTGACCAGCAATATGGTACAAATTCTTATGCGAGTACGAAACGATATTAGGGTAAAATAAGGTTTTGAAATTTATATATTTTTTCCTTTACAATCTCGATTGGGTATTTATTTCTCAGAATCATGGATTAAGTTTTTATTTATTTACAGGAATCATATACTTTAACCATCGCCTATATCTGTGTTGAATGGATATTATGCATGTCATTCTACAACAAAAGGATTTCATCCCCCATCTGAATTAAATCTCTAACCCTCTGGTGTTCCTTGGTAGTAAATGTATTGTTATCACAGGTCCTCATATTGTCCAGGGAATGCCCAATCTGCTCAATCTGCTCTAGACCGCCGCTGAGGATCATGGTCCACACAACCGAGTATCTATATGCATTCAGGTATCAAAATAAATTACCGAATCTATATAATATGGTATTACTGGTTCCAGGGCTCTCATTATTTAACTTAATTCAATTCATATTATTTCTTTATCATTTTTTATCATTTAGATAAATTACAAGTAGAAATTTACATTTAATTAATGATGGGAATCGTTTGGCAGACTAAATCTGAATGTGAATTTCCACTTGCAATTTGTTTTAAATTACAATTTGACTTAAAACCTTAAAAAATTGACCCTAAACCTAAAAATATATGTTATTGTAGGTTGGTTGTACAGGAAAGAGAACCAAGATATTGGGAGAAAATAGACGCCTATCAAAAAAAGTGCCAAAGCTAAAAGCAGCAACCAATGTGGATTATTACTTTTACAACAAGATATTGGGAGAAAATGGACGCCTATCAAAAAAATGTGTGAAAGGTAAAAGCAACAACCAATGTCGATTATTAATTTTACAGCAACAACAACAAAGGTCCATTATTAATTTTATAGATATACTGTACAACGTCTTTCCTATGCAAATTTTGTCTTTTGGAGCTTCTTGGATGTTTCTAGAGTTTATTTTATATAATCAATACAACATCTGTAAATTTCACAATATATCATTTTCTTTTGATATGCATATAATGATTCGTTTGATCGAATTCAGTGCAAAAAATGTTCATTATTAATTTTACAGATATACTGTACAACGTCTCCATAAGTATACAGTGATATCCGAAGTAATATGGAAAAACAATATTGGATTAGTAATAGTTTTGAAAAAAAACATTCGTTTAAAAAGGATTTCTTTTGATATGCATATAATGATTTGTTTGGTCGGATTCAGTGCAACAAATTTCCATTATTAATTTTATAGATATACTGTACAACGTCTCCGTAAGTATACAGTCATATCTGTAGTAATATGGCAAAACAATATTGGGTTAGTAATAGTTTTGAAAAAAAACGTTCGTTTAAAAATGTTTTTGATAAACTATGTTTGTTTAAAAATGTTTTTGAAGTCACAAAAGTGGAGGGATCATCCATGATCATGAGTTGGTAGTTCCTGAAGCCGGGGCCATTCCTATCAAGTAGCCGAAATCAAATAAATAATTTACTAGCACGATTAATGATAAGCAAGTTGGAGCAACCCGCCCACTATAGTTTCTTTAGTCAATAAAAAAAAGTTTGAATTTTTTTATTTTTAAAAGTTTTTGATTAATAATTTTCAAACCATAAATAGTGAAATGATTGCAGTCATCGTTCTTCTTCGTACTT
>JASDQU010102965.1:0-16840 GCA_032191745.1 Picea mariana
ATTTCAATAGGTTAGGAATTTCTTAAAAATATAACTATAAAGTCATATATCTCATAAATACCTTTCCAACGATATAAGGAACGTGCAAAATGGGCACCTGAGTCAAACGTTATGGCCGATTTATGAAAAACATTTCTTTTTAGGTTTCACAGGAGTTAATGGGAACTCCTCTAATTTGCATCAGAGGAGTTGATCGGAACTCCTCTGATTTACATCAGAGGATGACTTATTAACCTCGTTGGTGTAAGATGGGGCTAAGTTATGAACTTCACCAAGAGATAAATGGCACCTATATTGGGAAATTCTCGTGTTGGATTACATTCATTTAAGTTCTTTGGGAAAGTGGTCGTTACAAATGAAAAGCCTAGAATGATAAATGCAGAGAGAAAGAATAGAACAGAAAACAGTATATTAGAATGTATGAAGAAGAGAAGATGTTGTGAAGAAGTTACAATGCAATGGGAGATGGCTGAGCTAAATAGGCTCAAGCTAAACAAGAATAGAAAGTACAGCTGGCCAGGATAGCCGGCAGTGTACAGTCAGACTGTTGAGGTTACAATATATTTAACACTCCCTCTTAAACTCAATAGTTACAAACATCATCACTGATTATGCCTAAGTGTTGTCTCTGAAAATCAAAAACTGATTTTCCTAGTGGATTTGTAAAGATATCAACAAGGTGATCTCGAGAACCACATAATTGTAGTGCAATATCACCATTATTGACTAGCTCGCATATGAAATGAAAACGAGTGTCAATGTGTTTGCTTTTCTTGTGAAACACATGATTTTTGGATAAAGAAATGGCTGAAGTATTGTCACAGAAAATAGGAGTTGGATCATTTTCTATATTTGACATATCTTTCAATATTCTTCTCAACCACACAGCTTGACAAGAAGCTGAGGTAGCAATGACATACTCTGCCTCTGCAGAATATATTGAAACAATTGGTTGCTTCTTTGATGCCCATGTAATCAGGTTCGTGCCCAGTTGAAAAACATGTCCAGATGTGCTTTTCCTGTCATCTAGGTTGCCTGCAAAATCACTGTCTGTGTAACCAAAGAGTTGATTACTATCAGATTCAGTGTACCATAAGCCAAAAATTTAGTGTTCCTGCTACATATATCAAAATTCATTTTGCCATTTTCCAGTGTGAATCTTTGGGGGATTCCATGAATCTGGAAACAAGGTTGGATGCATACATAATGTCAGGCCTAGTTTCTGTAAGATACAACAAACTGCCTACTAAACTTTTGTACAGGGTAGAGTCCACTGTAGGACCTTCATCATTCTTGCTCAATTTTGTGCCTAGTGGTATGGGGGTTTCTGCTGGATTGCATTCTTCCATGCGAAATCTTTTCAGGATGTCTACTGCATACTTTTGCTGACAGACAAAAATGCCTTTGGTTGATTGATGAACCTCAATCCCTAAAACATATTTCATTATGCCAAGATCTGTCATCTCAAACTCAGATTGCATGGCATGTTTAAAATCTGTTAACTCAAGATTTCCTGTATAGATCATGTCATCAACATATAAACATACAATTAAAATTTTATCATGCTGAGATATTTTGGTGTAAAGAGTTGGCTCATTTTGACTTCTGCTGAAACCACTTTTGATCAGATAAGTGTCAATTCTGCTGTACCAAGCTCTTGGAGATTGCTTTAAGCCATAAAGGGCTTTCTTCAACCGATATACTTTGGCTGGGTGCTCTTGGACTTCAAATCCAGGTGGCTGATTGACATAAACTTCTTCTTCTAAGAAACCATTAAGGAATGCTGACTTGACATCCATCTGGTATACTTTCCATTTGTGTTGTGCTGCTATGGACAATAGAGTTCTGACAGTGTCTAATATTTCTATTGGAGAAAAAGTTTCACCATAATCAGTACCAGGTTGTTGTGAGAATCCTTTGGCAACAAGTCTTGCCTTGTGTTTTTCGATCTACCCTTTTTCATTGAGTTTAGTTTTGTAAACCCACTTGACACCAATACTCTTCTTGTGACTTGGCAAATCAACAAGATCCCATGTCTGATTTTTCTCAATGGAGTTAATTTCTTGGTTCATGGCTTGAACCCAATGTGGCTCCTTAGTTGCTTCCTTAAAGGATGTAAGTTGACATGACATTAAAGCAAAAAGGTTGTGTTGTTCAAAGTCATCCAACTACTGATGGATTTCTCTCAAACTTCGAGTTCTCTAATTTTGTGGTTCAGAGAATGATTCTCTGCTGGAAGTTGAGTTATCCTGTTAATTTTTAGGTTTCCTTTGTACCTGCAATCTTGGAAGAATAGTTTGAGGTACTTGTTGTTCTGAATTTTCTGCATTTTCAGAACTTGGCAACAATGGATTTTGACTATCCATTTTTTGATTTTCTAAATCATTCCAGAATTGATTTTCCAGAAATCTTACATCTTTGCTGAGAATTAGTTTCTGGATGATTGGATTGTAAAGCCTGTAAGCTTTAGATGTTTCACTATATCGAGTGAAAATACATTTCTCACTTTTGTCATCAAGCTTCTTCCTTAATTCATAATGTATGTGAGCGTATGCTATGCATCCAAATGTCCTTAGATGCACTACATTGAGATTTGTCCCACTCCATGCTTCTTGGGGAACTTTCATCTTTAGACTGGTGGTTGGTGATCTATTCAAGAGATAAAATGAGCATGCTACTGCTTCAGCCCAAAAAGTATTTGACAAACATTTCTCTTTAAGAAGTGTTCTTTCCACATTCATTATTGTCTGATTTTTCCTTTCAGCCACTCCATTCTGTTGTGGAGTATACCCGGTTGTTGTTTGCATGATAATGCCTTGTGATTTGCATAAATTTGCAAATTATCTGGAGTTGTATTCTCCTCCTCCATCTGACCTGAGTTCTTTGATATATTTTCCACTCTGTTTTTCATATTCTACCTTGAATTCTTTGAATTTTGCAAAAGTTTCAGACTTGTGTCTGAGAAAATAGATCCATATTTTTCTGCTGAAATCGTCAATAAACGTTAGAAAGTAAAAACTACCACCTATTGACTCTGTTTGAATTGGTCCACATAGGTCAGTGTGAACAAGTTCAAGATGTTGTTTGGCTTGATTTGATGACTGTGGAAAACTAGTTCTCTTATGTTTTCCAAGTATGCAAGACTCACATGGGGGAATTTTCTCTTTAAATATAGGAAGACCTTTGACCATGGAGTTCTTCTGAAGAAGACTTAGACTCTGAACTGGTAGATGTCCAAATCTTGTATGCCAAACCATTGTTTCATTTAGGGTTGATGCGCTTTGTGCATATGGTTGACTCAAATTTGTAGTTCTGAGGGTAAGGGGAAACATCCTATTTGGGGTCATATGGATTTTAGAAATTAATTTTTTGCTTGGGATTTTGTCAAATATCTTGCAAGATGCTCCCTCAAAAAGTACCTTATATCCATGTTCAATGAGTTTTCCTACACTTAGCAAATTATGTTTCAGATATGGAACATGATAGACATTGTTTATGTGTTTCTTTACATTATGTTTAGTAAGAATAGGAACAGTTCTTTTTCCTTGAACTTTGACTAAATAATCATTTCCAAGTGTAATATCAGATGAGATTGAAGAATCAATGCATGAAATTAATTCTTTGTTACCTTTCATATGCTTGCTGCATCCACTGTACAACAACCAGATATCTTTAGGTAGTTCTTCAGTCTTGTGGCATGAGAGAAACATACCTCTTGAGTTTTCTCCCGTGTAATTTGACACATGTGCTCTACCTGAGAGCTGATCTGCTTGCTTCTTCCTACATTCAGATTCATAGTGCCCATACTTTTTGCCGTAATAGCATTGTATGCTTGATTTCTCATTTGATCTTCTCCCTCTGCCTTTTTTAGGCTGGAAATTCTGATATTGATTTTGTTGTTGTTGTCTTTGACATTGGAAATTTTGATTCGGATACTGTTGTCTATTACCTCCACTGGAGTGAGGGTTACTTTGATTGCTCCTTCTTCCTTGGTGACCTCTACTTCTTCCTCTGCCTTTCCCTCTGCTGAAGGAGAATTGAGTTTTGAAAGAATTGGAGATTGACTCATCTGTGAGATGCAGTCTGGTCTCATGTGTCACCAGAGAACCAATTAATTCATCTGTTGAAAATCTTGACAGATCCTTGGATTCAAGGATTGCTGTGACAACCATTTCAAATTTATTGGGTAAACTTTTGAGGATTTTCTCAACAATTCGTTGATCAGTGATGATTTCACCAATCAGTCTGATCTGGTTCACGATTCCCATGACTCTGGTCATGAACTAATCCACATTTTCAGACTCTGTCATCCTTAGAGTCTCGAATTATGTCCTGAGGGTCTGCAGTTTAACTGTTTTGACCCTGTCATTTCCTTGGTAGGAAGATTTAAGGATGTCCCAAGCCTATTTTGAAGTACCAGCGCCTGTGATTTTTGAGAAAATCGAGTCATCCACAAAATTTTGAATCCAGAATTTTTTTTTTATTTTCTTTGTTCCTCAGTGTTGCCTGAGAAATTTTCTGCGGATTTGTCATGGCAGAAAGGGTGGATGGATCTGGTTCCACATATCCAAGATCCACTGTCTCCCAGCACTCTTGTGCTTGCAAGAACGATCTCATCCTAAGAGACAAAAACTCATAATTCTTTCCCAGAAGAATCAGACCCTGAGATGGTCCTAAATTGCTAGACGACGCCATAAAAAAAATTTGCAGAAAAAATATAGGGAAATTTTGTATTTACCTCCGATCGCCGAAACATTGATTTTTCGATGGCCGAAGGGAGCTTATCGGCCTTGAATTTGGCCTTAGTCACCGTGCAGTGTGACCACGCGCCTTAATGTTAAAGCGCTACGGGCTTTTCCGGTTTTTTGCCTTTCAATTTGCTGAAATGTGAAAGTTGCCTTTGGACAATTTAACGGTCCAGATCTTCCTGTGATCTGACGGTCCAGATATTATCGAGATATCAGGAATCGGGACTTCATGAACCCTGATGACGAGCTCTTCTGACTCCTCAATTCCCCGATCTCCGATTTACTGATGGCGCTTTCCTTTCGGGAAATTTCCCGATTCCTTCGATCTCCGCCACATGTCCCAACAGATGGACGGCTCAAGTCTGCTTCGGGGGTTTCACTGTGGAGATTTCCGATCCCTCGTTTTGATGAGATGACGTCAGCTGGGCCCCAAAACAAAACTTTCCTCCTGTCGAGATTTCAGACTTCGCAGTTCCGAAATTCGTGTGCTTCTTGTCCTCAGGATTCGCAATTTGTCGAATCCCGATATGCCGATGGCCCTTTTCTTTCTAGACTTTTCCTGAGTCCTCGGATTTACGCCACGCGTCCCCACAAGATGGACGATCCTGATTCAGCCTCGGGATATCGTGACTTGTGATGCTCCATTGACACAACTTCTCTGTCAACTTGAAAMCCSGGATGCCGAAATGCCGACGGTTTCCTTGATGTCTGCCACRTGTCTGGTCAAATGGACGGCTGTGATCTTATTGCTATTTTKTGAATCGCAATTTCGCTAGTTTAGAACTCTTGTTGTGACAATCTTTCAAAACCGTGAACTCCGAAATGTCGATTTGACGGCACTTGGATCTGTTGCCACCTGTTCTCTGAGATGGACGGCTCACAAGTCCTCTTGAAATTTCACGACATCGTGTATCAGAGTTTTTGGAGTGCAATCTTTGCTCGTCCAACTCCCGATCCCCGATTTTGCGATGGGATAAGATCAATGGCTCACGATCTTTCTTGATTCAACGGTCCAGAATGACTCGTGATTTCGCGATTCGCGAATTCTCACAACAGTCTTCTGACCTTTACACCTTGCGAGTCAGTGAAGTGCCGCGATATTTCCATGTGTCTCTTGATGGACGGTCCAGATGATGTCGGGACTTCACAGGTCAAAAATTCCTTGGCGCTGCAGAGGATTAAACCCAGTGCACTTTCTTGCAGATCCAACGGCTATCGAGCTTCTGCGCAAGATCTAATGACTGAAACTCTTTCACCTTTTCCGAACTCTCCTCGTCCCTTCAGAACTGGTTTCCCGCTTTGGATCCGTTCTCAGGACGAATCTTACGGCCGCGACGGTTGTTCTTTGAACCTGAGTCGCGTTCTTTGCTCCTGTGGAAGAAAGATATGTGAATCTTTCAAAGATTTGAAAGAAATACACTGATTCTTTGTTCACTGCTTCAATCTTTGACAGGTTTGAGAGAATTTCAAAAAACTTTAGACGATGTTGCCTTCTGCAAAAATCTTTAACGATTTTGAACGAATTCTTCGAGTTCTTTAAACGTTCTTTCGTTCTGCAGCTCTTCTTCGTCAATCTTTGACGATTCTTGAAAAATGTGCAAGAATATTTAAAGTTTCTTCTTTCTCGGTCTCTGATTCCTCATTCTTTCGAGCGTAGTATGCTCTGCAACCTCTGCAAGCTTCATACGTTGATCTTTTGAACGTAAGACGGTCTGCTTCCTCGTGGAAGTTTCTTGCGAGGATCTTTCAAGAGTATGACGGACAGCTCTCCAAACCTTGTGAAAGAGACTATGTCACGTGCTCTCAAGATCCGTGAAGCTCTGCACTATGAGGATCGTGTTTCTCTTCGGACTGTGTGAAGAGGCTTACTGCTAAAGCTCTAATACCATGATAAATTGTGAAGCAAAGAGAAATGCAGAGAGAAAGAATAGAACAGAAAACAGTATATTAGAATGTATGAAGAAGAGAATATGTTGTGAAGAAGTTACAATGCAATGGGATATGGCTGAGTTAAATAGGCTCAAGCTAAACAAGAATAGAAAGTACAGCTGGCCAGGACAGTTGGCAGTGTACAGTCAGACTGTTGAGGTTACAATATATTTAACATAGAATTTGTTCCTGTATCATTGTCATGGGTGCACTAGGTTAGTTCAAATCATTACGCAGTGATTTTATAGAAGCTTGGTTTCAAGTAACGGTGTTTGGTTCAATAGTGACAGTTGTTATGAGAACGCCAGGCTTGCTTAAAATTGTCCTCTATTACTATTCTCATTTCTTCATCAACCTAGTCTCTTTCTTTCAAGGTCTTTCCATGACTTGGTCTCTTAAACATTTTGTAAGATCCTTAGCTTCAGAGTTTCTCATTCTAGGTATTACGTGAATTGTGTCCAAATTTGTCATCTATTGTTAAATGAGCCTTTCTTGACTTCAATCAAGCTAACCTTGTGTAAGAAAAAGACTGACTTTTGCTCACATTCAAAGGGAAATCCAGTTAATATTGTACTTTTTCAAACATGGCCTCAATCATTATCCAAATCCTGTGGTACGTGTTCAGCCTAATGGTGGCGTTTATCATCTCATGGTTGAAACTGAATCAAATGCCTAACCAGTGTCATTCTGGCGAGGTGGGTAAATGAATGGAACTCCACTTCTTCAAAGGTTCGACTTAACCTTTCCTTCCATAGTTAAGACCTGGAGGTGCACTCTGTAAGGTCATAATCCTATGTTCGCAACAAGTACACCAGACACCTCGACGTTGTTCCTCTCGTGTCCTTCGAGGACAATCAATAGAGTTCCCCTCATTGGCTTCGACGAAATTTGGAGAAGTTGCCGAGTTATTTTTTCTATTTGAAACTTGAATTCGTTTCTTATAATATTGTATGAGCTGGTGTGAAATTTGAAAACGAGCAAGTTGGGAAAAATGAGTGGGCATCTGCACAAATCCATGCAAAAAACTATGATTCAGTACAACAAAAACTATGATTCCCTTTGTTTCATTTCGTTTCATTTTTATATAATATTTTTTGTTTATTTTATTATTTTAATTTTTTTTATTTAAGACATGTTTTCTTTTCTCTCTAAATTCAAACAAATTAAAATTAATTTTGAATTTTAATTCAAAAAAGGCTGAAAAGGATTTAAAATTGAATGAACTGTATTAAAATCAATGATTCTGAACTTCATCAATTTCCTATGGGAGGCAAGAAAACCAATTTGCAGACCTCTTGTTGACCTTGTCGGGAAAACTTGTAAATCTTCATAACTTTCCCGTACGTCCTCAGATTGTCGGATTTAGATTCTGTGAGTTGGGTTGGAATTGTAGGATTTAGATTCTGTGAGTTGTGTTGGAATTGTAATGCATAAAAACATATGAGTAGCCTACTTTTAGGATGGAAATTTTACTTTTATGGACACTGGAAAATTTCCCTCAAAGGCATTTTTAATGGAAGTTTGGGTCCTGTGTTCGTTAATGTTTTATCAAAATTAAATTATGTCAGTTCATGTGCTATATCAGATGTATAGGGACTTAGTTCATCCATTGATGTTGAAGTAATGTGTAATTAGTACAAATTTATAAATCCACAAAAACAACCAACTGATGTTCAGTGCACTTAGTACCGTCTGGGATCTGGGATGATCCAATTTCTTCCGAGGTGTGCTTCAAGACTAGTGCAAGAAAAATAGGTGTTGTGGTTAATCCATCTAATGTTAGGCAATACTTTCACAACAAATATTTAGTCATAACATCAAGAAATAAAAATAAAATAATCTTGTACCATGTGCATGAAGAAAGTCATTGTGGACATTACAAAGTTGATTATGAATGCAATCCGAAATGGGCTAGGTGAGATAGACAATCAGTGACTAGTTGTCTAGATAGGAGTGGAGGGTTTAGTCATTGGGAATGTTTAGGAGACTGACTAATGACTCAATAGAAAGGATCATGCTTGCAGGATGATAATATAGGCCTTAATATGAAGGAGGTCCACACTGACCTCATTAGTGTTGGCGAGAGTGAGAATATTGTCATCGATGTGCTCAATGATGATGAGAGGTCAACATCCTCTCATTGACACATTGGTGACAGAAGAGGAAAACTTGTCAACATGTAGTGCATTGGTGAAGAGGGGGTGAACCTTGTCGATAAGAAATGTAATGAAGTGAAAGGGAGGGATGTTGCCTATATGTGGTGTATCAATGAAAGTGAAGGGGAGTTAGTCGGTGAAAGGTGTGTGCGTAGCGATTGTGATCGCAAGATCATTACTGATGTATTGGTGTTGATCGTGCTTGCTTCGCTAGTGATAAATTCGTGTGTCAGTGAGGTTTGGTGGAAGCATGTCAGCACGTAGGTCAAGCTGGAAGGATGGTGTCCTATGTATAGGAGAAGAAATCAATGGTGCATCGATGCGACAGTTCAAGGAAGGATGTGTTTTTTGGTACGCTATGTATCAGTGAAAGAAGAGGGAACTCGTTGAAGTGTGAATCGACAGGTCGCAGCGATTTGAGCAGTAACTGAAAGTGGTAAAGCAGGGAGAGCAAGAGGAAAAACTTGGATGGGGTGATTCAAACGAGAGAGGGTGAGTGAGGGTTTTGGTATGAAAAAATGGAGGGGGGGGCAATTTCTTGTCTTAGAGAGACACAAAGAGAAGAAAATTGGGAGGATTTTGTGTTGGCGCAATAGAACATAAATTATATTTTTATGCATAAGTAATCCATTTTCCTTCATTTGATATTCTCTAATTTTTTTTTGTACATTTTCCTACTATATATTTTCTTTTACCTGTAGGTAATGTTGATTTGTAACAATGAATCTAAAATTGTGCTCTTCAAATTTGACTGATGTATACTAATTTATGTAGCATGCATGAGATGTATTCTTCTACTATGTGCATCAACAACTTTATTTCCTTTTTCTTTGATATGTTTGATGTCAAAATCATATTCACTTAAAAATTCCAGCCATATTGTTTGCCTGGAACTCAAAGTTGGTTGTTAAAAATATATATTTTAGGCCACTATGGCTTGTTCTTAATTCAAATCTCTTTCCCATGACATAATGTCTCCACATACTCAATGCATGAATGATGATATCAAGTTCCAAGTCATGTGTTGCATAGTTCCTCTCATGTCTTTAAGCTTCCTGGAMTCATTACCAATGGCATGTCCATTTTGAGTGAGGACTCCACCAAGTCCTTCCTTGCATGCATCTATACATACCACAAAATTTTCATTTGGGTCTACAATTTTTAAAATAGGTGCACTAGTAAGTAATTATTTCAACAAATTAAAGTTCTCTTCACACTCCTCTTTCCACTCAAATTAATTCCCTTTCTTTGCAAGGAAGTGATGGGATGTGCAATCTTAGAGAACATCACTATAAAAATTTTGTAGTAAACAACTAATCCCATAAAAGATTTGAATTCTGAAAGATTCTCAGGTGTTGGCCATCCTCTAATGGCTTCAATATTCTCTCGATCCACTGTTATACCTTGTTTTGAAATAATGTTTCCTAAGTAATGGAACTGTTCTTGGTAACAAGAGAACTTACTAATATTAACGTACAATTGTTGTTCCATCGGCACTTGCAACACCAACCTCAAGTGATGTTCATGCTCTTGTTTTGACTTAGAATAGATAAGTATGTCATCTAAGAATAAAACAAAAAACTTATCAAGATAATGTTTTAATATGACATTCATTAAGCACATAAAGACAACTAGTGCATTGGTCAGCCCAAATGGTACTACTACAAATTCATACTTCTCATAACTGGTTCTAAAGGTTGTCTTATTGATGTCTTCTTCCTTGATTCTTACCTGGTGGTATCCTGATCTCAAGTCTATTTTTAAAAATATATTTTCCCCTCTTAGTTGATCAAAGAGGTCATCAATTATGGGTAGAGGATACTTGTTTTTCACTGTCTCTTTATTCATTTGTCTAAATTCAATACACAACCTCAATATGCCATCCTTATTTTTGACAAAGAGTATTGGTGCTCCCCACAGTGAAAGACTTGGACATATGTACCCTTTCTTCATCAATTATTCCATATGCATTTGTAATTCCTTTAATTCTGGTGTACTCATTTTGTAAGGTGTTTTTTATATTGGGGAAGCTCCTGGTACTAAATCAATAGAGAAATCTATCTCCCTCTTTGGTGGAAATCCTGGTATTTCTTGGAATACATATTCAAAATCTTGCAGTACCGAAATATCTTCAAGGCTTGACCCTTTTTTATTTTCTGGCTCCTCCACGTGGGATGCATACAATTGACATCCTTTCCTGAAACATATCTTCATTTGTAAGGCTGAAATATCCCTTATATAAATGGGTCTTGGATTTCCTTTAACAATGTTGTGTTTTCCTTCTTCATCAAGGCATGTAAATGTCTTATTATGATAGTCTAGGATGGCATGATGCTTGTCCAGCCAATCCATTCCAATTAGAATATCATAAGATCCTACTGGGATGATATTCATGTGAACGATTATACCTACTCCATTCAGATTTATTGGGCAACTTCTAACAGCCTCATTCATCCTTCTTTTGGTTCAAGTGGATAACTAAACCAAACTTGATTTATCAAGCTTAATTTTATTTAAATGTAGTCTATCCACTATTTTAGGATCAATGTAACAATGGCTTTCTACTGAATCAATTAAGATAGAAATAGGATGATTAATGATATTACCTTCCACCTCGATCATATTGGATCGATACTCTGCTTGTCGATCTTCTAGGGACGCATATATTCTTCCCATATATTCTACTTTTGTATCCTCTTGGATGTTGTGCATGGTCTTCACTTTGTTTTTTCTGTGAGGGAAATCCTTGTACATGTGATCTTCTTTGCATCCCCAACATTGGATTGGTGGTCTTCCCCTTTTTCCCAATGACTCTTCTCTCTTGGATTCATCCTTAGCAAACTGATGTTGTGGATTTTTGTTTAGGCTATTTCTGTTGAAAGTAGGTTTTAATCCTTTTCTTCTCTGATCAGACTTATCTTTCTACAAGTATCCTTCCAATATATCTACAAAGACTATTTTCTCTTGCCTTTCTCATACAGGTACTTAGCCTTCCTGATGTTTTGTGTCAAAGTTCTAGGTTCATCATATTAAATATTCTCTTTATAGAGCGAAGGAAGTCCACTGAAAAACCTTCGTATCTTCACCTTCTCATCATTTATAAACTCCACATACTTTAGAAATCCCAAGAAATTATTTTCATACTCTATCGTGGTCATGCTTCCTATCCCGAGTTCAAACAACTCTTGGATTTTCTTTTCATAGAAGTGCTCTGAAAGGTACCCCTTCTAAAAATATCTCTTGAACTATTTTCAAGTGATCCTAATATCATTAATGTGTTCAACTTGCTTCAATTCATCCCAACATATAGTATCTTTTCCATGCAAATGGTATGTGGCAATTCTTACTTCAAGATTAGGTAAATAGTTGTGAAATTGAAAACACTTCCTTATTCCGAGAAACCATGCTTCAACATCATCTTCCCTTTCTCTTTCACCATCAAAGGATGGTGGCTTAAGCTTCCTTAACTCTCCCTGTAAGTTTTCCAATTCATGTCTTCGTCTTTGGTGCATAACATGAGACACCTCTAAACTGCTTATGGAGTCTTCAAATTCCTAAATTTTCATTGTTGAGTGAGAAGGTGAGTATTTCCTTTGAGTCCTACTACCACTTCTGGAATAACTAGTCCCTCAGTAGTTATCTCTTCTTTCATGGTGTTTTCCTCCTTCCTCGTGTCTTGATCCCGATCCCTTCTTTGCTTGTATATGAAACTCATTTAGGATTCACATTACTTGAGCATTTATTTGGTTATGTTCTTTCACTAATATCTCATTGTCTTCTTTATAACTCTACACTTATATTTTTAGGCTTCTCATAGTCTCTATTAATATCTCTTGTTCCCCTCTGTCCTTGTGTCCATTTGATTCTGTATAAGCATTGCCAACATTGATGTTTTGACCCTAGGTCACTTTATATTGAATGAAGGCTCCTTTCCCTTCCTCCATTTCCCAGGTTGGCATTTTTATCTTGTTTATACCCCTTAATTCTACAAAAGAGTGTGCATGTGATAGAATCCTTGTTATCCAAAATGAAAGCATAATCATGTATAATAATTTATGGAAAGGACTGTAAAAGAATTATATATAAAAAAATTATCTTTTTAATTTTCCCTAAGGCCATCGGTCATTTATTCTTAATTGGTTGTGATTTCTACTACTCGGAATTATTTTTTGGGTGCATAACTAAATTCCTCTCTCCGAGAAATTTCCAACGACCATTTTATTTCTTGATTTCGAGCTCAGGGAAAAAAGTTACAGCCTTCTGAAAATCCTTAAGTCGTTAAGCATTAAATTCCACTTTAATTTCATGTGGAATCCATGTGGTACTCAATCACTTGTGTCGTCCAACATGGTGTTGACAAAGACATTGACATGGAACCTACCACATGTTCCCTCAGTACCACAATCAACATTTAGAAACACTTTGAAGCCTTTCTTTATCATTGGAATATTATCCATCATAGTGCATCCACTCTAGGCTTCGCTTCCCACTTCAAAAGAACTGGTTCGATGAAAACCTTCTGGAAGATCTAACTGTCCTCAGATTCGGGGAACCAACAGATCTAATTGTTTCATAGTCTCCACTTTCACAACAATTACTCTCCACTCTCAGTTCCCATTCTCCATGCTACATATGGGGCCCAAGATATATATGGTTGATGTCATATCCACCCTCCTGCCATTCTACAACTCAGATTTCTTCTTAGAACCATTTCCATAAAAGTATCATAACTCCCATGTCATTGATTTCTTTGACCACCGCACTTCGACTGTACTCCCTATGACGGATCCAACTATTCCTAATCTCATCCTCAAATGATCAAGATTCGATCTTAGTTCGCAACTACTCAATAGTTAAATTCCATCCCCTTAACTCTTCTTAATCGTGCCTGTGGGACCCATGATAGGTTGATGACTATCGTTACCCTATGCCCACTCACCAATCAATAGCGCAGATTGTTCCTCAAAATTCCTCCTATTGGAGTGCATCCCCCTCCAGGACTACAACTCACTCTGACCAACACCCCTTTTATCAATGATAGAGATCTACCATCCTACATATCTGAGGGTTAATATTTAAAGGGAAGGCCTAAAGGCCTTCATGCCGAACTGGGACCACTCTTATCCCATCGAACAACCAACTATTGACATGTATCATCCTACGAGTACATTGATTCCCATGTTGGAGTCCTCATCACCTTGACCGCCGATATATCACACCATGTCACCAAGACATCACTGTTATCTCTCCTCCTGCTCAAACCACACTAGATCTACGACTGAGATCATGGGAATATTTCCAGATAGATCGAAGGTCCTCCTTCACTCTTGGAGTCCCTCCCATCGGAGTTCCTCCACTTCAAACATCCAAGGTCACTCTAAACCTTAGACTTTGATGACACTCACTACAATGGATCCAAAGAATCATATTTCTATGAATCCAGTCTTCGATGTATCAACGACTATTGAAGTCCCTTGTAATACCTCGGTTTTGAGCCCCATATTAAATAGTATATTTTTTTCATTTATGAAAGGCCAGAGTGCGCAAACAATTAAAAGAGGCTAGTGTGCCTAGGAAATGTAATGTTTTGAACATTATTAATAACAAATACATCACTAGCTGCTAGATGGACAAGGGAAAGAATTATAGGGGGCTATGATTCCATAAGAGAGGGTGATTGAGAGGTTAAGTATTGTTTTATACTTTATTTACCCATAATTGTTTTAATTGAGAGGAGTGGTTACATAAGCTTATTTGGGAAGGCCATGTGGTTCTTGATTTTCAAGTAAATATATAAACCCACCTTTTGGGTTGTTTGGGGGTTCTTCTTCTTCTTATCTCACTCACTCATTGTTCATTGTTCACAACTTTCATTATGTTCTCTCTACATTCATTCTTTCACCCACTCATCGTTCCTCAATAATGTTTTGGCTTAGGAAAGAAAAATGAATTTTCGAGATGAGCCATGGTTGGGTTTGAAGTAATGACTGCTAGTGTATTCCCGCCATGATTTAATGCCTGCATGTATGAGATTCTTTGGCATGTGTTAATTTTTTCTCATAGCTACGAATCCTGAGAGTCCCATCATGGAGATTATTGACTAGATGTAGTGGAGCCTTGGAAGGAGGTGGAAAACCTGAGGGACTGCATGGAAGAGAAGGGGGTCCATTCTTTTGGGTTGTGTAGGCTAGATAGAAGACAGTTGGTGTACCTTGGATTTTTGTGTGTGTTGATAAGCTGATGAGAGCTTGAGTGTTGAATGGTTTGGGAAGCTGAGTGACACTCTGGAACCATCCTTGTGGACTCATAGCCCTGGCTTGGGGGTGACATTGTTGTTGAGACTTGGAGAAATAGTGTCTATGGTTGGGTGGAATGTCCTTGGTCTGCAAGTAGTTGGTGATTCATTTCATTATAGATAAGTTCTCTCTGTCATGGTTTCATTTACCTGTATATTTATTTCCATTGTGTATTTATTTATTTATGAAATTTGTATCTATAATATGCATGCTTGTTCTTTATTGTTTGATGCATACCCCCTCTTCCTCCCGGGGCTGATCGACCTCCCAGTCTAGGATCATTCAAGAACTTGAGACAGATTGACTCTTAGGGCCCCTACTACACCCCCAAACAAGTTTACATAGACCCCTTTCTTCCTAAGGCGCAGGTTCTGTGAAACCTGCAGGCTCTTGCTAACCCTCTATTCCTTTTTAAAATTTGAAATACAGGAGATAGCTCCTTTTTCTAAGCCCTAACTTTCTTCATGTGACCCTAGGATGTGACCCAAGTCTTAACTCCAAAGGGCACAAAGCTTTTGGGCTTCAGGACTCTTGGCACGCGACACTTCTCCACACTCCTAAAGTACTTTGTAGCCAAAGATATAGATCAGGTGCCACATACCCTCATCCAAATCAATAGTTGGAAGAGCTTCGACCTTCAGGCCTCAGAGCTTCTCAATCAACTCTCCCCCTTTCTCTTTCTCCCCAAGTATTCTTCCTCCAAATGCACGGATCCCCGAAGTGTGTCCGCTCCAAGATTAATGATTGATGGTCTTTCAACCTTCGGGTCCCTAAAGATCTAATGCTACCCTACTCCTCCTTACTTCTGAATGCTTGACTCATCGAACCTCGATGTAACGGGGTGGATATCCATCCTCCACGTGTCCTATTTGGAATCAATGGCTGGCACTCTCTTCGGGAGTTCAAGATTCGATCGTTCTTGCTACTCCATGCCCTCAATCACCGAGGGTTTTTAACCTTCAAAGTAAGTATCTCATACCACGTTTCTTCCTTTCAGATCCGATGGTCTATATTTATTCAGCAACCGAGACTTCGGAAGCCTGGGATTATGGGGCTTCGCCTCCAAATCCATCGAAGTGCTCCTCCTGCAGACTGTGGGATACATTAACACGTGTCCCTTAAAATCAGATGGCTCAAATACTCTTTGACTTCCAAACACTTCAGCATCTACCCTCCTATGCACTTAAATGGGATTAAAGCATGTGCCACTTACCTGGATCCGACGGTTGTCGTCCCTCCATGCGTAGATCTAACGATTGAGATCTAGTATCCCTATGTGCACTCCTTCATTTTCCTGGATGCAGATCCAACGGTCCAAACTACTCCTAGGTATTGATCCAATGACTCTTGTAGATCCTCCCTCCTACGCACCTTGCCTTGTTGTAAATGAAGGGTTCTTCGGATTCTTCTAAGGCTTCTACCTTTTTTCCTTGCGCTGGATTCTGATTCCTCAACTTTGACCGATGCTATACCTATTGAGATTAACTTCTGAGAGGTATATGAGACCTCTATCTTCCCTCTTTGCACTCCTTTTATCACTTTTAAAACACATTCAGACTTAGAACTTTTTAAGTCCTTCCTCCTCAATTCTTGTGGTTGCTCCTCTTATGAGCTTGTTCCTCCAAGGTTTTAAAACCTTGGGTGCACACCTTGCATCCTTGGAACCTCTTCCACTTAACTATTCTCCTCTGATACGAAGAGTATGAGAACA
>JASDQU010102965.1:16890-33320 GCA_032191745.1 Picea mariana
GCATGTGCCACTTACCTGGATCCGACGGTTGTCGTCCCTCCATGCGTAGATCTAACGGTTGAGATCTAGTATCCCTATGTGCACTCCTTCATTTTCCTGGATGCAGATCCAACGGTCCAAACTACTCCTAGGTATTGATCCAATGACTCTTGTAGATCCTCCCTCCTACGCACCTCGCCTTGTTGTAAATGAAGGGTTCTTCGGATTCTTCTAAGGCTTCTACCTTTTTTCCTTGCGCTGGATTCTGATTCCTCGACTTTGACCGATGCTATACCTATTGAGATTAACTTCTGAGAGGTATATGAGACCTCTATCTTCCCTCTTTGCACTCCTTTTAGCACTTTTAAAACACATTCAGACTTAGAACTTTTTAAGTCCTTCCTCCTCAATTCTTGTGGTTGCTCCTCTTATGAGCTTGTTCCTCCAAGGTTTTAAAACCTTGGGTGCACACCTTGCATCCTTGGAACCTCTTCCACTTAACTATTCTCCTCTGATACGAAGAGTATGAGAACAACTCAAACTGCAAAATCATCATGTAGCTCTATGAAATACACCACTATATCTCCTGAGCTTAGAGGTGCTTTAAAAAGAAAAGGGACTCAGCCCTTTGGAATTTCCTCTCCGGGTCCAAATGACTTGGCTTCTTTATGCGTTGATAAAAGAGTTACTTCTCTGGATCTTTATCTCTCTCGAACTTAAATAGGTTCAGGACTTATGCCTTTCCATAAAAATTTTGGTGCCCTCCTAGCACTCCACGCTCTTCTTCTTTAGCTTATGAGTTTGAAATAAGTCCACCTTGCATGAACTTTGCATTGATCCTTCTGAGATTATAAGTGCTCAGGATTCAAAGGATGTTTTGTGCCCTCCTAGAAAATTCCTCCTAGAAAATTACTGCTCAATGCACTCTTGCAGATCTCTCCTCCAAAGTGTTAACAACTCTGGTTCTCCTCAATTCCTCCAACACTTCAGAAAGGTGTTGGCATTGCGCACTCATTGCACCTGCTCAAAGAAATCCTTGCTGAGATTACAGAGATTTAGTAACTCTGAGGCTCTTTTTTGAGATTGAGATTATCTTGGGGTGCCCACCTGGCACATTCTCCAGTGAACTTGAAACATAATTCAGATGCACACTCCTTGCACTGGATACAAAGGTTTCAATTCTTTGTCGGGCACTCCTTGCACCAGCTTAAAGAACCGGGAACTTTTTGCAAACTCACACAAAGATAAGGAATTCTATCTTACTCCTGCAAAGAGAATACATTTGTGGATCTAACAACATATCATAAGCACACATAAAACACTCAGGTACATTCATAAAACACACAGGAAACTCATAGGCAGGAAAAACTAAACTTTCTATTAATTTTTGAATATTTGTACAATTTTTACAAGCTCAAACTGCAACAGAGTCTTTCATCTTTCTCCTCTCCTCTCTCCTTGGATTACAATGGTATTCAACAACCTACAACAGCCCATCAACAACCTTTTTTGGCATAAATTATAATGCTTTACACATAAGGGGCTCATCGTGCTTTCCCTCCAAACTATATTAGTGACATCCTATCATCATTAAAACGCCTATCTACTGATGTTAATTACATTGAATGATCATGTGCATTTCAAATTCAAGGAAATGCTCAGGATCTGTACAATTCAGACCTATTAAAGGCGACTCTATCTACAACATGTACAAAGGAAATGACTTACTTTACTCAAACCTTACAACAATTAATTACAATTAAATTACATTGAAATTTTAAAATTTAGGGGAAAAATGAGAGGGTTGGTGCCTCTCCTCTTCTTGAATGTACGTTGATGTGCTGGAATGCTAGCACATTGTTGAGATGGAAAGGATTCTCTTGCATCATACTCCATTGATGGGAAAAATCATGAGCTCCTTCTCATGAACTCCTCTACTGAATTGTTGAAATCCTCTTGGATCCCAAACCTCTCTTTGGAGCTATCCATCTGCTCCTTTTCTATGTTGTTGTTGTTGTTTTCCTTTTTTTCTTCTAGGCTCTCCTCTTTTCAAATTTATCCTACTGAAAGTATCCTCTGTTGACTTCAACATCATCTCTCTTATCTCCTCTATCACCTCATCCAGTTGGTCTAATGGTTGGCTCTCTCTTGGCAGTCTACTTTGTTGCATCCCCTCCTCCTAATCAAAGGGCAGATCATATTGATCTCCCATGCTGATTTCACCTTCTGTGGCACTAGCTTTCCAATCCACTGCAAGATCAAATTCTACAGCCTCCTCACTGAGTTTTTGGTCAGTCATCTCCCTTGAAAAATTAGCTTCTGCCAACTCCTCTGCTTTTTCATGCGCTGGTGCTACTCCAGCAATTTCTAGTTGCTCCTCGGGATGGAATTTTTCTTTACTCTGCATGACTGTCTCATTGGGGAAGTCATCTTCTATGCCTGGATGGCATAGCCAATCCTCCAACATCCTCAATTCCTTCTCCCATTGAGTGAACATTTGAATCGAATGCTCCTCATCTTTCTCCATTTGGGTAGATGTCAATTTTTTCTCAATCTCCTCCTCTATGACAGTATGCATTGGATGTCCTTTCTGTGTTGTTTCACTTGCAACAAACATGATAGCCTTTGCTTGGATGCCTGGTAGGAATAATCAAATCCCCCCAATGACCATAATGTACTTCTGATCCTCCTCTTCCAGGGTTGAATTATTTAACTTCTCATCATCTTTATTCATGTGGTCTACAACCCCACATGAACTCTTATGCTCATGAGGCATCTCTTTGACCTTTTCTTCTTCTCATTCCAGCACTCCTTGCTGACCTGAACTCATCTCTGAGCTCCTAATACTTTTATATAGTCTCATCTCATTTCCCTTTCCCACCTGGAAATCAGGGATTTCTCCTATTCCCTCCTAACAGTTTATGAGATCTTCAGCAGATTTCTCTTCATTGACCACCTGGCAATTTAAATTTTCACTTCTACCCTCCTGTCAGCTCACGAGACCTCTGACCGATATCTTCTTCTCTTCATCACTGAGGTTCTCAACCTACCTCAACCACCTCCTCAGTACCTGTTGCTACCTCCTCAAGGGCCACTCATACCTCCAATCTCCTTGTGCTTCTTGTTGCATCCTCAGCATCAAATTCTCCATTTCTTCTCTTGTCTCCTCGAGCTCTTTATCCATATGTTATTTGTGTAACTATTGGTCATCTTCTCCTTGACCTCGCTTCTGGCCTTTAGTAGCCATCTTTGTCTTCTACCTCAAAGAACGTTACTGGTTCTTCTGGCTTAGCCCACCTAGTTGCCTATTGTCTACTCTGCAACTAAGAGCACCTCCATATTTCTCTTGCATCCCACCTGGTTGTCTATTGATTTTTACACACTTGAAAACAATCCTCTACAAGGAATTAACACTCTGCCTTCTCCCTTTGCTGTTGTCTGCAAGCAAAAACATGTTCTGATACCACTTGATGGTATCAGACAGATATTTTCCAGGGCTCTAATACCACTTGATGGTATCAGACTAAAACCCTCTTTTACATAGAGACAATTCATGGCTCTGATACCACTTGATGTTGACCCCCTCTTCCTCCTAGGGATGCTCGACCTCTCGGTTTAGGATCGTTCACGAACTGGAGATGGATTGACTCTTAGGGTCCTTTCTGGACCCCCAAACAAGTTTACATAGGCCCTTTTATTCCTAAGGTGTAGTTTCTGTGAAACCCACGGGCTCCTACTAAGCCCCTGTGTCTTTTTAAAATTTGAAATTCAATTGCTAGCTCGTTTTTCTAAGCCCCCCCATTTCTTCATGTCACCCCGGGCTATGACCTAGGTCTTAACCCCAAAGGGTGCTAAGCTTTCATTCTTCGAGACTCTTGGCACCCGACGCTTCTCCACACTCCTGAAGTACTCTGTAGTTGAAGCTACAGATCATACGCCACGTACCCTCCTCCAAATAAACGATTGGTAGAGCTTCGACCTTCGGGCCTCGAAGCTTCTCAATAAACTCTCCCTATTTCTCTCTCTCCTGGATTACTATTTCTATGAATGCATGGATCCTTGATGTGTGTCCACTCCAAGATCAACTGTTGATGGTGTTTTATCCTTCTGGTCTCTGAAGATTTGATGCTACCCTACTCCTTCTTACTTATGAAGCCTCCACTCGTTGAACCCTGATGTAACTGGGTGGATCTCTGTCCTCCACGTGTCCTATTTGGAATCAATGGTTGGCACTCTCTTCTAGAGTTCAGGCTTCGATTGTTCCTATTGCTCCATGCCCTCAATCTCCCAGGTTTTTAAAGCTATGAAGTGAGGATCTCATGCCATGTGTCCTCCTCTCAGATCTAACAGTCTAGATTTTTTTGGCCACCGGGACTTTGAAAGCCTGGGCTTATGGGGATTCGCCTCCAACTCCACCGAATCGCTCCTCCTCCAGAGTGTGGGATCCACTAACACGCATCCCTTAAAATCAAATGACTCAGATCCTCTTCGGCTCCCAAACACTTCGGCGTCTACCCTCCTATGTGCTTAAATAGGATTAAAGCATGCTCCACTTACCTAGATCTGACGATTATCAACCCTCCTCTCCTGGATCTGATGATTTAGATCTAGTCTCCCCGTGTGCACTCCTCCATTTTCCTGGACACAGATCCAATGGTCCATACTAATCCTAGATACCAATCAAACGACTCTTGTAGCTCCTCCCTCTTATGCACCTCGCCTTGCTAGAAATGAAGGGTTCTTCGGATTCTTCGAAGGATTCTACCTTTTGTCCTTTCATTGGACTCTGATTCCTCGACTTCGACCGGTACTATACTTCATGATCTTAACTTCTCAAAGGTATATGAGACCTCTATCTTCCCTATGTGCGCCCCTTTTAGAACTTTTAAAACACATTCAGAATTACAACTTTCTAAGTCCTTCCTCCTCAATTCTTGTGGTTTCTATCTCTCTTGAGCTTGGTCATCCAAGGTTTTAAAACCTTGGGCACACACCTTGCATCCTTGGAACCTCTTCCACTTAACTATTCTCCTCTGAGATGAAGAGTCTGAGAACAACTCATCCTACACACTCCTCGCCTAGCTCTATACAATACACCAATATCTCTCCTGAGCTTAGAGGTGCTTTAAAAAGCAAAGGGACTCAGCCCTTTGGAATTTCCTCTACATGTCCAAATGAATTTTCTTATGTCTGTGCCGATAAAAGCATTACTTCTCCTAATATTTATCTCACTCGAACATAAAGAGATTCAGGCTTTATGCCTTTCGAGAAAACTTCTGGTGCCCTCCTGGCATTCCACGCTCTTCTTCCTGAGATTATGAATTTGAAATAAGTCCACCCTGCATGAACTTTGTGTTGATCCTCCTGACATTATAAGTGCTCAGGATTCAAAGGATATTTTTTTCCCTCCTAACAAACTAATGATCAATGAACTCTTGTAGAGTTCTCCTCCAGTTTGTTCAGCAACTCTGGTTCTCCTCAATTCCTCCAACACTTCATAAAGGTGTTGGAACTATGCACTCCTTGCACCTGCTCAAAGAACTTCTTGTTGAGATTACAGAGTATTCAGTAACTCTGACTGTGATTTCTCTGCACATAATTTCCTATAGAGTGTTCAATAACTTTGAGGCTCCTTTTTGAGATTGAGGTTATCCTGGGTTCCCCACCTAGCACGTTCTCCTTTGAACTTGAAACAAAATTCAGATGCACACTCCTTGTGCTGGCTACAGAGATTTCAACGCTTTGTTGGGAACTCCTTGCACCAACCTAAAGAACCCAGAAATTTATGCAAACTCACACAAATATAGGGAATTATATCTTACTTCTGCAAAGAGAATACATTCATGCATCTAACATCATATCATAAGCACACAAAAAACACTCAGGTACATTCAGAAAACACACATAAAACACACATGAAACTCATAGGCATGGAAAACATTTCTTTCGATTAATTTCTGAATGTTTGTATAATGTTTACAAGATCATAATGCAATAGAGTCTTTCGTATTTCACCTCTCCTCTCTCCTTGGCTTACAATGGTATTCAACAAACTACAAAATCCCATCAACAACTCTATCTAGGCATAAATTACAATGCTTTATACAAGAGGGGCTCATCGATCTTTCCCTCCAAACTATCTTAGTGACATCCCATCACCATTACAACGCTTATTCACTGAGGCTAATTACATTGAATGATCATGTACATTTCAGATCCGAGGTAATGCTTAGGATCTTTACAATTCATACCTATTAAAGGTGACTCTAGCTACATCATGTACAAAGGAAATGACTTGCTTTACTCAATTCTTACAACAATTAATTACAATTAAATTACAATTAAATTACATTGAAATTTTAAATTTTAGGGGGAAAATGAGAGGGCTGGAGCCTCTCCTCTTCTTGAATGCACGTTGATGTACTAGAATGTTGGTGCATTGATGAGGTGGAAAGGTTTATGCCGCATCATTGTTGTGCATGACATATCGTTCATTTTTTTTTATGTTGTAGCATGAATCTTGATCTATGAATGTGAATATTTCATGCATCTTTATTATTTAAAAATTTATTAGAATTTGAAATTAGTTCATAAACGAGCTTGAAGTAGAGTGCTTAGCCTGTGGGTGGCTAGTTACATTACTGATTGGTATCAAAGATTCAGGTTGAAACACTAGACTGGTATGGGCCAAAACTGTGGACAGGGTATAATGGTTAAAAATGGATATGTCTTTTCGATCTTAAAGCTCAGGAGAGATAGCACTGTAGAGATCACACAAAATTCAGAGTGTCATGCAGACAATGATCCTTTGTAAAGGATCATAGAATCATGGTCATCCCTTTTGGATCTTAGGAGCGATCACAGTCGTTGATCGAAGCCAAGCAAGAGATGGAAAAATTCAAAACTTCGTCGCTTGGGCGATTATGGGAGATAGGGCGGAAGCATGAAAAAGGTCGAAGTTGCGAAGTCCCACTGATCATCCGATATGATAGGAGGATCGGGTGAAATACCATTTTTTGGTCAGGGTCATCCGGTGTTGACCACTTCAGGAAGTTTCACTACGGGAGAATCGAACCATTTTAGAACTGCTATAACCCAAAGTCCCAGAGCGCCGAAGTCCCGAATTTTCATTGACCGTTAGAACGAGGGAATAATTCAGGAGTAATGAATGTCTTCATATCTAGAGAAAAGATGGTGGATCATCTATTCGATTGGTGATGCATCGTATGCCATGTGGTAGGGGTACCATGTGGGTACACGTGTCACCTGGATCCAGTACCTTTTGAACCCCAACTTGTTCATTTTTAGTGACACATGGTACACATTCCATGGGTCCATGCCATCGTAGGTGACATCAACATGCTATGTCATCTCCGAGAATATGGCCTCCGGGGGTGTCCAACGTCTCTACCAGCGAAAGTGTTGAAGACCAAATTCATGAATTCATGCATATCATCATTCTAAGATTCCTTCGGGACCTTTATCAACCTCTAGATCAAGCAGTGGAAGGATGGTGTAAGCACTTCAAAAGATATCACTCCGTGGAAGTGGAACGACTTGAGAGTTGAAATTTCCTGCAGTCTTGGAGCATTGAAATCCTGAAATTATTAAGGACCATCCATCCTAATGCTTAATTAATTCCTAGCCATCATATTAATCTAGTGGAATGATAGCGTAAGCGAAGGGGTTAACCCATGGTAAGAAGTCATCGTCACTTTATGACCACTTCGGCAAGTATAACTCTGAAGGAGTTGAGAAACTCATGAGTGGCAATGTCTCGAATTCCCTAAGTAATGAATTCACGTGGTCCGCTGATCTAAGAACCTATGGGATTTGTTGCGACCATCCAATTAAACAATGGAAGGATAGGGTAAGTGCTTTGGCAGGTAATACTCTTGGGGATTTGAACAACTTGAGAATTGTAATGTCACGAATTCCCAGAGTGCCAAAGTCCTAAACTAATTAAGAAATGTCCATCCAAGAGCCTGATTAATTCACGATCATTGATCTCGTTGAAGCCTCCAGATGGGGCGGGACCGTCCAGTCAACGAGAGATCAAATATCGACTGTCTGATATGCTAGTGGAGCTAATCGAAGGATTTCGACGAAGTTTACTCCAGGAGAAGTTGGAATATTTAAAAGGGATAATATTCGAAGGCTGAAGTCCGGAGGACTTCATCCCAACGTTGGTCTCATGATAAGGTAAAGGGGTCAATTAGAGGCGTGAAGAGCCTAGAAGTAACCAAGCCCTTACACATTTTGTTCAAACAAGCTCATGTGTAGAAGAATACAAAGGAAGGCACTAAAGAGTTAATAAGATCATGGTTTCAAGCCATGGTCACATGGAAAGTGGTTTGAACAAAACGCTTATGAAAAATTTGAATTATGTACCCGTTTTAGGAGTTGTGGAATATTTCGACAAGATCCTATTGCAAAACAAAAGAAAAGGGGTTGAAAGTGATTTTTTTGAGAAGCCATAACGTTCATCTCAGATATCGAATTGGGGAAAGATTATAGTCATTGGAAAGATGATTCAAAGGATAATAACATGGAGTTGTTCTAATTTGGAGAATGATAATATATTTCTTCATGAATTGAGAAGAAAAAGGACATGTAGCATTGTTTGAAAATTTGTTTTATAATATGCATAATTCTAACAAAATGGTTGCTTGCACATTTTGTAGAATTAGAGGGTGTAAACATATAATTTTGGTATAAGAATGCATATTCAAGAAATGGAGTAAGGAGAGGGGTATTATAGACATGATAAAAAGGATAAATATTTTATGTAGGTTTTATGTGCTTTGTACAATGTTATTAATGAAATAATTTCGAATAATATGAGACCTGTAGGTTTTATGTGCTTTGTACAATGTTATTGTGGCTCATGCATGCTCATGTACCCCTCTAATAAGATAGCACAACTTCCCTTCCATCTTCCCTAGGACATCACACTTACATGTAGAGTTTTGTAATTTTGTCCAGCTTCTATTTCCATGTGAGACTAGCTCTGAAAATCCATGAGGACTTCTCTCGACATTCTCGGAATATTTTCCCTTTCCTACACATAACAAGAATTTCAAGGTCAGATGCATGCCAAACAGTATGGGTGATTGATTATCCTTTAAATTTTCCCATATTCAATCAACAGAATCCACCTAAAATATTAACCACACATTCAAATTTTAGTTTGTGGATTTACAACATTTTCCAAACTCTGCAGTCGGTGTGTACAAAATATAATCGACATAGATATCAAAACAAATTTCCAACTGACTATTGTTCTATGTAGAACACATCAAATTTTGACCTCTCCTCTTCACCTTATTGATCCAATGCCTTAGCCCCCGGCTATGTCTCGGTTTCGAAACCCTATAAGGATCCTCCTCCATTGAATACGTGTAAGGGATCTTGTAGGGATATTTCCAAGGAAAAACAATCCAAAAAATAATGTGCATGCACTTCGCATTAAAGTTGATAGTTTTCATCATGCATGGCAATCCCCTTGCCACCTACTAAAATAAATTGAGGAGATCTTGGATGAAAACGGAGAGGATAATAAGTTGGAAGTCGTACTTCCTACAGGGATGGACGAAATTTGACTTGCGATGGACATCAAACCACTGACGTCGGAGACCCTGCCAGGGTAAGAACAATCGAGAGGGACGAGTTAACCTACTCCTATATTTACCATCCCTTTTGACTTCTTGAGATACATCCCTTCACATTAAATTTTCTACACATGCATTCCTTTTGACTTTTGGATATTATGTCCCTTCACATTTTCTCTTTTTGGTATATACATTCCTTAATTATGAAGATTGTGATGATCATCCCATTTGACATGCACTTTCTCATTCTTTGAGCTCTCTCTTATTAGTCTCGACTGAAGGCATAGAGGTACTATAGCGATCGATAATCAATTGACTTCATATTAATATGTCCATTGACTATAAACTTTCGCATCATCTCTATTGTTCGAACTACAGAACTAAAAACATTATTTTTTATATAATAAAAAAAACCTTATATGTCATCATCTCATTGGAGAATAGATTCAAAGTCTTATCTCCAGCTTTGCTATTCCAAATGTTGTAAATGTTTAGATATCCAAAGTTTTGAGCATGGATGCTCTTTTTTTATTTTTTTATTTTTATTGAAATTTTTACATATCGAAAGTTCTGAGCATCGACGCTCTTTTTTAATGTTTTTATTATTTCTATTTGTATTGAAATGTTTACATACCAAAAGTTTCGAGCATTGACAATCATTTTGAGGTACTTGAATAGGCCTGAAAGCTTAAAAGTTTACATAGCGCGAGGCCCTTAAATAGGCCTGACAACTTAAATGTTTTCATAGAATGAGGCCCTTAAACAAGCCAGACAACCTTAAATCTTTACTTAAATAGGCTTCTCACAGTACATTTTTCCTCGAATTTTTCCATACAATGTTGTAGTGAATTTGGACAATATTGTTGTCCACCACCAGTCGCATAGCCATCATATGTTTCATACTTATTCTATGTTTGGAATGCAATTTAGTCATCATTGAAGATATATATATTGTTTACTGGTTCACTAGTTGCTTCTTGTTCATTGGTTTGTTGGTTCATCGGTTACTGCTTGTTGTTGTTTAGTTCAAATTTGCAAGGTTGAGGCCCTGCAGTTACAGTTGGACCTGTTGGTGCTTGTTGCTTGCTTTTGTTTTCTTCAACTTTTCAATGTTGGGGTCTTGCACCCACAGTTGGAGTTGTTTTTTCACTTTGCGGGGTTCAAGTCCTGCACCACAATTGGACCTGTGCTTTTGTCGTTCATCATTGTCGAGTAAGTTTCGATACCATAATTTCATTAGTATTCATTTTTTGTTGTTTATTGTTTGCAGTTTGCAAGTAAGAATGTTTAACTATTTCCACTCACATGGTCATCATATGTTTTGAATTTCTTCTATGCTTGGAATGCAATTTGGTCATCATTGAAGATACATATATTGTTTACTGGTTCACTGGTTGTTGCTTGTTCGCTGGTTCATTGGTTCGTCAGTTTCTTCTTGTTGTTGTTTGGTTCAACTTTGAAAGTTTGAGGTCCTACAGCCGCAGTTGGACTTGTTGGTGCTTGCTCGCTAATTTTTTTCTTGCTACATTCTTTTGTTTTCTTTGACATTGCAAGGTTGGGGTCCTGCACCGACAGTTGGAGCTGTTTTTTGTACTTTGTAGTGGTTAATCCTTTCACCTGCAAGTGGACCTGAGGTTCTTTCGTTCATCATTAACGAGTAAGTTTCAATAGAATACTTTCATTCATATTTGTTTTTTACTATTCGTTGTTTTCATTTTGCAAGTAATAATGTTTAAGTATTTATTCATCATTCTTGTCATGCATACTTTCCATAGAGGTTGACATATCTTTTTCTCCTGCTCATAAATTTTTCTCCAATTTTTTCCCAAGGCTCTACACCATGTCCATGTCAATGTCATGTGCAGAACTTCAACTGTCATTTTTTCTAGCATTGCAAAACCTGGTCCTTTTCCATTTGTGACGAAGTGGAAATCTAGTGCCTATCCCATACCTGCCTATCCCGTATGGGAATCAAACCCGTGTCTTTCGCATGAAAAATACGATGTCAAGCTTGTTGCCTTTGTAGGATGTTTTTGTAGAAGAAAATTGCAGGTAGATGTATAAGGGCACAACAGTGCCTAGGCTGCAACAAAATTGCACAAAATTGGCATATCTTTCCTTCCTGCTCTTAAATTTGGCTCCAATTTTTTCTCCAAACTTTGAACCATACCTACATGACTTTGCAAAATGTTCTTGTAGAAGAAAAATATGCTGAGGCGGTGCTAGCAAGATTATTATTCCATGGATTGCAAATTGCAATATTCAATCTCTATGTCGCTCCGCGTGAAACATTGCTACCATAATTAATGTTTTCTCAAATGCATCACACCATTTACATCTGGACGAAACCATTATCATTCTAGGATACTTCAGTGTTGACATGCTACAAAATAGTGCCATAACAAATAATTGGAAAACCACATGTGCAATTACAATGTCCTCTTTCTTTTGGTTAAGATAAAACATGTACAAAACACACTTATTAACCATATATGGTGGAATGTGCCTATATAAAAATACAGTCTCTTTATGTTATACACAGACTAGTTTGACCACGATACAATTTGTCTTGTACTTGAATTATGAAATATACATCAAAGGTATTACAAAATTATATTTCCACGTCTCAAAGCATATATGGATACTTTGTTGCACAAAACCAAATCATTCAGCTACAACCATCCAACTTCTTAATATTTTCTGGCTTGTAATATATTTTGGCCAGGAAAATTCTATATAATCACAACCATGGATCAAGAAAAGCAAAGGTTCATGCTTCTAACTCTCTTTTATTCTATTCCTTTGATTCTCATTTACTATATGTACATATTACTTGCTTTCCCCTGCATACCAGCTTACATTCATGTTCATTGTATTTTGTGCATTTCCACATTGAAACAAACAAAATAACTGGAGAAGACGAAGGATTCTTTACCAAAAATGTAGAAGAGGAGATACAAAGGTGCATGCTTCTACTCTTATTTCATATTCCATTGTTTTGTATTTCATTTATTGTCTGTATATTTGTTCTATTTCTTTGCACCTAATTTATTGTATATAGATACTACGTATCTTCCTACATAATAACTTATCTTCATGTAAATTGTATTATCTGTGTTGCTACATTGAAATAAATAGAACTGTATTTATTTTTTTACATGTCTTTCTACATACCAACCTACCTTCATGTCCACTGTATTTTCTGCATTGCTACATTGAAAGAAACATATTACTTGGACAAGAGGATGAAATCTTATATGCCACAGCAGAGGAGGCTAAAGTACAGTCTTCGAAAAGGTATACCAATTGTGATAGTAAATTAAACACACAAAACGAGTAGGTGGATATTATATTGGACTAGAAAATGATGATTTGGCAACAATGGGACATTGTTGAGACTTCCTGCTTCTGAACATTTCCCTCCCCATTTCTATTTTCCCACTCTTTATTATCCCTTTTTTCCCCTCTTCTATACTTAACCGAATTCCCCTTTCTTTTTCCCCTCTACTTTCGCTTTCTAGTTGCTTTGCTTGGTCGTTTTTCCAAAAATGTCTAGGTGCGCAGGTTGGAAGACTCACGGGTTCACATTTATACTCATGCTTCTATATCATGAGTCCAACCGACGACTTCCTCATTCCAGACTTAGCCACTTTTTCGATCACGGGTTCCTGGGCTGGCGGGCTCAAAATTGCGCCTCTATCTTTGGGGGTTCCGTGATATACAGATTGGTCGTTGGACCCCTCATCATGCCTTGTTCTATGTTACACATTTTTGCAGTAAAACATTCTGAGGCATACAATTTGACTATCGGGTCCTCATGTTTCCTGAGTATCCCTTGACACCCTATTTCATATTCCATCTCCTTCGATCCTGTATGTGACATTCAAAACAATTATGGACAATATACAACGCATATGCTTATTTAGTCCTTCTGATGTTCATGTGCACATGCTTGCACCAGAAAAAGTTGGACTAATGACATGGGCATGAGTAGTCAATCATCGCAAACATCAACATAATGACAAGACCAAAGGTAAAGATTCATACATTTTCCTCCTGATATGTTTACCAAACAAATATCCTGAGCTATTTATTAATCTATACCATGCTAAATATGTTGATGTCATATGCAACACATACTTTGCAGTTGACAAGAAGTATCGACGAGCGCAAGTGAAACACCGAACACAATGCAAGTTCTGCAGAATAAGAGGTCTGGTTACAAAACTATGGCATGCATACTTCATTCAAGTTGTGTGTCTACTAGTACATTTATGCCAGGAAAAAAAGAGAACAAAAAAATAATGCAGACCACCATTCACATTACTTTTACTTATAACACCCAATATACTATCGATAGAAGGCTTGAACGACCGCTGAACTGGACAAGTGTTCGTTGGGGACATAATGGTCATGTATAGCACCTACTTGGACACAAAAAACAAAACTAGATGCATTGTGCGTGCTGACATGAAAGACAATGAAGCCATGATGACAGTCACACTGACTATCCCTACACAACTTGTCCATAAACATGCAGAAAATATTTTTTCAGGTCATGGGATATTCATTACAAGTTTTAATATATTTCACAAAACAGTATATGACCATGGTGATTGTGATCTGATTATATCGTTCAATGACAAAAGTATTGTGGAAAAAATTCCCGCGATTTGTTCAAAATATGGTTTCATACCAGACACAACAATCAACTAACTTGCACAGAGCAATGACACTTACCCAATCAAAACCATAGGTGCAGTTTTCACACTCACAAGAAAACTTGGCTCGCAACACATTCTCCATTTAAAATATGGAGAGTCAGACAACGACAAGGCAATGGTATCGTTCTCAATATCTAGTTTTGTCCTTTACTTTCACATGTCCATATATCTCAGTTATGTTACACAACTATTACATTGTTCCATGTTGCAGCTGCAATTGTTCGACACCTATTCAAATTTCTTTTTCTCAATGGAACAACAATTGCATAAAGGGAAATTTCCACTTATGCTCTTCAAAAATATAACAAAGAAAAGAGATGTTAAAGAAATGATCTTTCGCACAACCCAAGCAACATTTGTAACATAATTTCAAACAAACATAGTATAAGATCTCAAGAAACTAACTAGCTCGACAACTGTTGTGCGTGTACATCTACAATTCCATCCACACTTTGCTCATAAAAATTTCCTTCACAAATTTTCTGCAACTTTTTTTGTTGTGCAGTTGTATATTATATTGTTCAATATATTAACTACTATGCTCACGTGCCCAGGTTGAGGGTGTTTTGGTTGTAGGAAATGCTTACTCGACCCCCTTCGAGCTTGTATGTGCCAAATGCAACTCTCCTGCTTCTGCCTCTACTTTCATAAATGATGGTACAATTGATTGTCTATGATATAGTAAAACATTCCCTTACATATATAGACATTTCCTCAACATTGCCATCCGAACTGTGTTGTTACAAGATGTGCTTCCTGGGTTAGCAGAATTGTCATATGAAGTATACCTACAAAAAAAAGAAAACAATGTCTACATGCTACGCGACTTTCAGATCCATAGAAAATTTACATTAAATGAGGACAATGTCATACTGCATATCAGCTGAACCAAAAAAAAAAATCCATATCAAGCATTGGCAAGAAACGAAAAAATCTCCTGTGTATCTATCCATGCTACCCAATGAGGATATGAATAGAGTTTTGCAGTGCCATCGAAAATTGATCTGGAAGCGCATAAGATTGTTAGGTCTAGGAATGAGAAGCATGAGGAAAAACACCATACAAAGTATCCAACTCTAAATAAATTAGGTCCATCCTTTGAACCATCAAAATGGCTTGCTACTCTGAACGGAACCATCAGGCATTTCCAATAATATTGGAAATTTGGCATTGTTGGAACTGGTAATGATAGAACATAGTATTATCAAAAGAAAATGTTCATAGTGATCTTGCTTCATGGTAAAATATTAATCGGCAAGTTTCTTAGTGCCCAATTGGGGATTTGGTTGTAGCTGGGATACAATACCCAATCTCTGCTTGTTTTGTGATGTCTTGTGTTTGGCAAACTTTTGTTCATGTGATTTCATGTTGTAGTTCAAGGTTCTCATGGGCCCGGTTTATGGATTATTGATGGATGATACATTCATGATCTTAGCGATTTTTCTATGATCTTAAGGAATATACAAGACCTTATTTTCCTTTTAATGTAAGCTCTGTGAAGCAAATGTAATATGTAGCTCATTTTAGCACTTTTACTTGATCGATGAAATTACCAAAATTCATCTTCACAAATATTTTGAAATAAAAGGATATATGTTACATGAAGTCCAATGGAACTATCATATCAACCACAAAAAAATCAAATTCAAATTTGTTGTTGTTATACTTACAATGAAGTTGACAGTATAATAATTTTACTTGAACATCCCAAAATTGATTTTCCTATAGCTTTTCGATGCTTCTCTTATGAAAACACATACTGGAAAGTATAAGCATGACTCACTTTATCTATTCCTTGATTGAAGATCTTGTTCACCTATTTAATGCACTTTGTTACACATTATTTTCGTCATCCCTGTGATCGTTAATGATGTAAACCTATCTATTGCCTTTAGAGGGGTCATAGTGGCCTGAGTTCCTGAAGAGAGAAGGAAGAAGAACTTTTCCTGAGAAAAGAAGTTGCATTTTTTCTATGAAAAAACCTTATAAAAAGAAATGTACGCAGGTTGCTATATAGGCAGGGTGCGGAAATGACCAATTTCCGCAGGTTGCTATATAGACAGGGTGCGGACTTTCCGCAGGTTGCTATATAGGCAGGGTGCGGAAATGACCAATT
>JASDQU010102965.1:40204-51942 GCA_032191745.1 Picea mariana
TCATTTCAAGCATCATCTGGATCAAAAGGACATCCTCGTAAACTTATGCTACCAACTCGACAACAATTCTCTGGAGATACATTGAACATCTTCGGGCGTCAAAAATAGAACTTATAGTGGTCCAGGGCATACTCTTACTACTCATTCCCTTCCGCCCAGAACGAAGTAATTTGGACCTCTGGAATTTCTTGTGCATGCTTTGTCCCAAAATTTTTTGACTATAAGGAGGTTTTCTCTTGGTGCACCGAGTCATATATTTCAGGCCAAAGAATTATTCCACTGTGGGACCACTCTCTTGTTTCTTTGTCTCCTTAGGTCTTTCGCAAGATGTTAAGATTTTCGGAGCCAACATTGACCTTCAGAGGAGAAGACTCCAAGAAGTTCCTAAAAAAGAATGATAATGGGTTGGACCTCTTTCCCAAGTCCTTGGAAGACCCGACGACAGTTCCTGAAGATATCACAAGCTTGTAGGTTAGTTCATTTAGAAATCCATTCTGAAAAATTGCTTGGCTATTTACAAGAGTAACAGGACAGGAATCCATAACAAGTATTTCCCGCATGGTTCTTTATATTTTGTATTTCAAAGTCAAGGAACAAACCATTTTTGAATGGGGAAGCTAATTTCCATTGGAATATGTTCCCAATTGTCATGATTCAGAAAAGAGAAGAAATTTTATATGTCATCCTACCTGGTTTCCGCGATAGCGCATTGCTTTCTGTTTCCAAAACTGTTTGTTTCGAATAAGGTAAATTGTGAATTCAACCCAATAACCTTCTAGTACCAGGCCTTGTGGAGGCACAAGGCCTCCCATTGTTTTTATGAGGTTTTTAATGATTTTTTTTATGTTTTCAAAGATTTATTGTTAGGAAAGGATGCTCCCCGCATGTCTGACCAGGCAACCGAGTTTTTGGACAGGAAGGGGGCACTTGAAAAAATGAAGAATTACAGTGTGATAATGATTTTTGGCTCTAAGGAAAATCCTACTTTCCTTCCATGTCACATTACAAATATAATGTTTGTTATAGAAATAACAAGGCAATACAACTACTGGTTGCATTTATTCCATGAGAAGAGAAAAAAATAGTTCATTCCTTTTCCTTAGAAAGTCGGGGACTTCGTATTGAGGAACGTCAACAAAATTGATGAATTCAAAGGCCATTTCAATAACTTGAACCTAAGATATGTTGAAAGGCTAAGAGGTTTCGACCCTAATGTGATGTTTTTAGAACATTTACTAGCAGTTGGCTTCAATAATTATTTTATCCAGACATGCTTGAGTGAAGACAGAGACAATGACGACAACACTCCTGCTTCTAACACCGGCGACCTAGAGACATTACAAAGCACCACTGAATTGTACAAACAATAGGGAAAAAGCCTCGATGAGAAGAGTGTTCAATCCTAGGCTACCACTCCCAAGAGTACGACATCTCGGAGCATCGCTCCAACGACCCACTCCAGTAAGAAATAAACCCATAATTCTTCAAACATAATTGATAGTTCTCACAAGCTTCCCGTGAAGAAGAAGAGAAATAACTTTGTAGGGAAAGCGGAAGAGCCCGAAATTGAAAGTGAAGACATGGAATTTGATACTGATCTGGATAGCGTATTCTGCAATGTTGATCAACCCGGGGACGCGATCCAGCATAGTCCCCCAATGGAAATCATGGATTATTTTAGGGGATGAATTCCACTCATGGGCTAATTTTCCATGGTTTTCCCAAAACAAAGATTCGCTATTCTAAAAATGATTCGCCCAAATTCTATAGGATAAAATTATTTTACCTTAAAAATTGCCAAAACTTTATACAAACTATAAAGAATCCTTAGAAATTTGAATATTTTTACAAAAATATCGCCAAACATTTATAGCTGGCATATGAAGGATTACTAAGATTCACCAAGGTTTCTACATTTTAAAATAAATTTCCATCCTTAAAATCATCCCTGATGGAAATAACCGAGACCTACATTTTTTACGAAGATGAATCCTTCGTATTCCAGAGCATTGTTTTTTACAGCGAGTTTAAAAATTTAATTATTGAAAAGAGAGATGTAAGAAATAAGAAAGGGAAATATCATTCAGAGATTAACCTTAGGAACATGCGACCGTCCCAAATCTCTCAACTTCACCAAGCAACCAGAGATGCTCTTGATGATTCCATTGGAGGCATTGAGGGCGAGAATGTAAGACTGGAGGACTGATTCAAGGAATTAGAGGAAGCTTTGATTCCTATGCCATTGCTTGCCAGTCCTTTAGCAATAACCATGTCTGCCACCCCTGCAGCTAAGTTAAAAGGATCCTCCATCCTTCTCGCATTGTGTAGAGGCTATGTGGAGAATAATATCAAGAAAAGAATGGAGCTGATTACTCAGGCCTGGGAAACATCACAAAATATGGCTTCCCTTAGAGCGAGGGCACATGCTTTGCATGAACATTTGCAGGCAGATTTAAAAAATGAATAACATTTCTATATAGACAAAGTCATCCCTTTTGTCGTCTATGTCACCAACATGACACATATGAGAAGAAGACAAGAAGATCTCCCATCCCCAAACTGGATCACTCAATTAAATGCATGCTGGAAAGAGAAAGTGAAGAACCTACATCTCATTGTCCAATCACGTGAACAAGCCATATCAAAGAAATAAGAATTATTCAGAAAGCTGACCGAAATAGACTTAGCCAGAAGTACCAACGAGGTCCAAGACCCCAACTTAATCGTCAACTCCTTGCCCTTAACGAAGCAAGCCTTTGATGAACAAGTTGATATTTTTAAGGGGCTATCTTTAGAAAAGTTTGATAACATCCTTGAATATGGTGAAGATGACATGAACAACTAGCTAGTGGACTATTTGGTACAAAATGAAGAAATTGATCAGGCTCTGCGTAATCTTTCTATCGATCTAAGTGAATAAGAAAATGATATTTTCAACATAAAAATCTGGGATGAGATCAACGTGGCCCCCTTGAGAGGCTACGTTGAAGAATGGATTCAAAGGGAAATTGAGAAGCTCACCGACGAAGGGCAACATACAGTTGGCACGATTCCAGTAGCCATCGACGACAACAATAAATAGACATCAACAAGAAAATAACAAAGGGGGAAATATATACCATCGATGTAAGTCTATACTAATCACATCCTGCTTTGTTTGTCAATCCAGTTATTCCACCTCTTTAAATAAAAATGTCTAACCAAAGATTGATACTTTCCAATTTCTTCTTTTCAGGTTTTGCTCTCTACCGTCACACTTCTTCTTTCTACAGTCCGATTTCTTGTACATATTTTCTCTCTACCGTCACCCACTTCTTCTTTCTACAGTCCAATTTCTTGTACATATTTATTTTATGGTGCACAGGAGCCCCAATCCCAGTTTAAATGACAAGCACATTTAAATTTCTAGGAATATGTAACAAACAATATTATTTTTTGATATATTTCAAAGAAAACTATTTTTATCTCCTTTTATATTTATGTGCTAAGAAATTTGTATCTTTAACTATGTTGAATGTCAAGAGATTGTGTTTATTTAATTTGAATGTTTAATGTGTGTGATTCCTGGTCCTCCTATTTTCCAGGAACCTTTATTAAAAAAAAAAAAAACATTTTCTATCTTTTTGTATTGCTTCAAGTCATTACACTCTCTAAGTCCCACATTTGAACTATACATGCCACAGGAAAAACTTATAGAATATAATTGTTTCTTTGCCATTGCATATAACTTTATTTGTTCTAACACATATAGAGACACACATGCCAGATGATCTATTTAAATTTTAGTTTGTGGATTTACAACATTTTCCAAACTCTGCAGTCGGTGTGTACAAAATATAATCGACATAGATATCAAAATAAATTGCCAACTGACTATTCTTCTATGCATAACACATCAAATTTTGACCTCTCCTAGTCAACTTCTTTATCCAATGCCTTAGCCCCCAGCTATGTCTCGGTTTCAAAACCCTGTAAGGCTCCTCCTCCTCCATTGAATACATGTAAGGGATCTCGTAGGGCTATTTCCAAGGAAAAACAATCCAGAAAATAATGTGCATGCACTTTGCATTAAGGCTGATAGTTTTCATCCTGCATGGCAATCCCCTTGCTACCTACTAAAATAAATTGGGGAGATCTTGGATGACAATGGAGAGGATAATAAGTTGGAAGTCGTACTTCCTACAGGGATGGATGAAATTTGACTTGGGATGGACATCGAACCACCGACGTTGGAGACCCTGCCAGGGTAAGAACAATCGAGAGGGACGAGTTAGCCTACTCCTATATTTACCATCCCCTTTGACTTCTTGAGATATGTCCCTTCACATTAAATCTTCTAAACATGCATTCCTTTTGACTTTTGGATATTATGTCCCTTCACATTTTCACTTTTTGGTATATACGTTCCTTAATTATGAAGATTGTGATGATCATCCCATTTGACATGCACTTTCTCATTCTTTGAGCTCTCTCTTATTAGTCCCTACCGAAGGCATAAAGGTACTATAGCGATCGATAATCAATTGACTTCATATTAATATGTCCTTTGACTATAAATTTTCGCATCATCTCTATTGTTCGAACTACAGAACTAAAAACATTATTTTTTATATAATAAAAAAAACCTTATATGTCATCATCTCATTGGAGAATAGATTCAATGTCTTATCTCCAGCTTCATTATTCCCAATGTTGTAAATGTTTATATATCCAAATTTTTGAGCATGGATGCTCTTTTTTAATTTTTTTATTTTTATTGAAATTTTTACATACCGAAATTTTTGAGCATCAACGCTCTTTTTTAATGTTTTTATTATTTCTATTTGTATTGAAATGTTTACATACCAAAAGTTTCAAGAATTGACAATCTTTTTGAGGTACTTGAATATGCCTGAAAGCTTAAAAGTTTACATAGCGCGAGGCCCTTAAACAGGCCTGACAGCTTAAATGTTCTCATAGAATGAGGCCCTTAAACAAGCCAGACAGCCTTAAATCTTTACTTAAATAGGCTTCTCGCAGTACATTTTTCCTCTAATATTTCCATACAATGTTGTAGTGAACTTGGACAATATTGTTTTCCACCGCCAGTCGCATAGCCATCATATGTTGCATACTTATTCTATGCTTGGAATGCAATTTAGTCATCATTGAAGATACATATATTGTTTACTGGTTCACTAGTTGCTTCTTGTTCATTGTTTTGTTGGTTCGTCGGTTGCTACTTGTTGTTGTTTGGTTCAACTTTGCAAGGTTGAGGCCTTGCACTTATAGTTGGACCTTTTGGTGCTTGTTGCTTGCTTTTGTTTTCTTCAATTTTTCAATGTTGGGGTCCTGCACCCACAATTGGAGCTATTTTTTCACTTTGCGGAGTTCAAGTCCTGCACCCACAATTGGGCCTGCGCTTTTGTCGTTCATTGTTGTCGAGTAAGTTTCGATGCCATAATTTCATTAGTATTTTTTCTTTGTTGTTTACTGTTTGCAGTTTGCAAGTAAGAATGTTTAACTATTTCCACTCGCATGGTCATCATATGTTTCCAATTTCTTCTATGCTTGGAATGCAATTTGGTCATCATTGAAGATACATATATTGTTTACTGGTTCACTGGTTGTTGCTTGTTCACTAGTTCATTGGTTCATCAGTTGCTTCTTCTTGTTGTTTGGTTCAACTTTGAAAGTTTGAGGCCCTACAGCTGCAGTTGGACTTGTTGGTGCTTGCTCACTAATTTTTTTCTTGCTACTTTCTTTTGTTTGCTTCAACATTGCAAGGTTGGGGTCCTGCACCGACAATTGGAGATGTTTTTTGTACTTTGTAGTGTTTAATCCTTTCACCCGCAAGTGGACTTGAGTTTCTTTCGTTCATCATTAACGAGTAAGTTTCAATAGAATACTTTCATTCATATTTGTTTTCTACTATTCATTGTTTTCATTTTGCAAGTAAGAATGTTTAAGTATTTATTCATCATTCTTGTCTTGCAGACTTTCCATAGAGGTTGGCATATCTTTTTCTCCTGCTCATAAATTTTTCTCCATTTTTTTCCCGAGGCTGTACACCATGTCCATGCCAATGTCATGTGCACAACTTCAACTGTCATTTTTTCTAGCATTGCAAATCCTGGTCCTTTGTTGTGTGTGACGAAGTGGAAATCTAGCGCCTATTCCATACCTAGCTATCCCGTACAGGAATCGAACTCATGCCTTTTGCATGAAAAATACGATGTCAAGCTTGTTGCCTTTGTAGGATGTTCTTGTAGAAGAAAACTGTAGGTAGGTGTAGAAGGGCACAACGGTGCCTAGGCTGCAACAAAATTGCACAAAATTGGCATATTTTTCCCTCCTGCTCTTAAATTTGGCTCCATTTTTTTCTCCAAACTTTGAACCATACCTACATGCCTTTGAAAAATGTTCTTGTAGAAGAAAAAGATGTTGAGACGGTGCTAGCAAGATTAGTATTCTGTGGATTGCAAATTGCAATATTCAATCTCTATGTCACTCCACGTGTAACATTGCTACCATAATTAATGTTTGCTCAAATGCATCACACCATTTACATCTGGATGAAACCATTATCATTCTAGGATACTTCAGTGTTGACATGCTACAAAATAGTTCCATAACAAATAATTGGAAAACCACATGTGCAATTACAATGTCCTCTTTCTTTTGGTTAAGATAAAACATGTGCAAAACACACTTATTAACCATGTATGGTGGAATGTGCCTATATAACAATACAGTCTCTTTATCTTATACACAGACTAGTTTGACCATGATACAATTTGTCTTGTACTTGAATTATGAAATATACATCAAAGATATTACAAAATTAAATTTCCATGTCTCAAAGCATATATGGATACTTTGTTGCACAAAACCAAATCATTCAGCTATGACCATCCAACTTCTTAATATTTTTTGGCTTGTAATATACTTTGGCTAGGAAAAATTCTATATAATCACAACCATGGATCAAGAAAAGAAAAGGTTCATGCTTCTAACTCTCTTTTATTCTATTCCTTTGATTCTCATTTACTGTATGTACATATTACTTGTTTTCCCTTGCATACCAGCTTACATTCATGTTCATTGTATTTTGTGCGCTCCCACATTGAAACAAACAGAATAACTGGAGAAGACAAAGGATTATTTACCAAAAATGTTGAAGAGGAGATACAAAGGTGCATGCTTATACTCTTATTTCATATTCCATTGTTTTGTATTTCATTTATTGTCTGTATATTTGTTCTACTGCTTTGCACCTAATTTATTGTATGTAGATACTACGTATCTTCCTACATAATAACTTATCTTCATGTTAATTGTATTCTCTGTGTTGCTACATTGAAATAAATAGAACTGTATTTATTTTTTTACATGTCTTTCTACATACCAACCTATCTTCATGTCCACTATATTTTCTGCATTGCTACATTGAAAGAAACATATTAGTTGGACAAGAGGATGAAATCTTATATGCCACAGCAGAGGAGGCTAAAGTATAATCTTCGAAAAGGTATACCAATTGTGATAGTAAATCAAACACACAAAACGAGTAGGTGGATATTATATTGGACTAGAAAATGATGATTTGGCAATAATGGGACTTTGTTGATACTTCCCGCTTCTGAACATTTCCCTCCGCATTTCTATTTTCCCACTCTCTATTATCCCTTTTTTTTCCCTCTTCTATACTTAACCAAATTCCCCTTTCTTTTTCCCCTCTACTTTCGCTTTCTAGTTGCTTTGCTTAGTCATTTTTCTGAAAAATGTCTAGGTGTGTGGATTGGCAGACTCACAGGTTCACATTTATACTCATGCTTCTATATCATGAGTCTGACCGATGGCTTCCTCATTCCATACTTAGCCACTTTTTCGATCACGGGTTCCCAGGCTGGCGGGCTCAAAATTGCGCCTCTAGCTTTGCGGGTTCCGTGATATACAAATTGGTCATTGGACCTCCCCATCATGCCTTGTTTTGTGTTACACATTTTTGCGGTAAAACATTACGAGGCATACAATTTGATCGTCGGGTCCTCATGTTTCTTGAGTATCCCTTGACACCTTATTTCATATTCCATCTCCTTCGAGCTTGTATGTGACATTCAAAACAATTATGGACAATATACAATGCATATGCTTATTTAGTCCTTCTGATGTTCATGTGCAAATGCTTGCACCAGAAAAAGTTGGACTAATGACATGGGCATGAACAATCAGTCATTGCAAACATCAACATAACAACAAGGTCAAAGGTAAATATTCATACATTTTTCTCCTGATATGTTTACCAAACAAATATCTTGAGCTATCTATTAATCTATACCATGATAAATATGTTGATGTCATTTGCAACACATACTTTGCAGTTCACAAGAAGTATCGATGAGCGCAAGTGAAACGTCGAACATAATGCAAGTTCTGTAGAATAAGAGGTCTGGTTACAAAACTATGGCATGCATACCTCATCCAAGTTGTGTGTCTACTTGTACATTTATGCCAGGAAAAAAAGAAAACAAAAAAATAATGCAGACCACCATTCACATTACTTTTCCTGTTCAAAAAATGTCACCAGGTCTAAACTTATAACACCCAATATATTATCGATAGAAGGCTTGAACAACCGCTGAACTGGACAAGTGTTCATCGGGGACATAATGGTCATGTATAGCACCTACTTGGACAAGGCAAACAAAACTAGATGCATTGTGCCTGCTGACATGAAAGACAATGAAGCCATGATAACAATCACACTGACTATCCCTACACAACTTGCCCATAAACATGCAGAAAAGATTTTTCTAGGTAATGGGATATTCATTACAAATTTTAATATATTTCCCAAAATAGTATATAACCGTGGTGATTGTGATCTAATTATATCGCTCAATGAAAAAAGTATTGTGGAAAAAATTCCCGCGATTTGTTCAGAATATCGTTTCGTACCAGACACAACAATCAACTAACTTGCACAGAGCAGTGACACTTACCCAATTAGAACCATTGGTGCAGTTTTCACACTCGCAAGAAAAATTGGCTCGCAACACATTCTCCATATAAAATATGGAGAGTCAGACAACGACAAGGCAATGGTACCGTTCTCCATATCTAGTTTTGTCCTTTACTTTCACTTGTCCATATATCTCAGTTATGTTACACAAATATTACACTGTTCCATGTTGCAGATGCAATTGTTCGACACCTATTCAAATTTGTTTTCCTCAATGGAACAACAATTGCATAAAGGGAAATTTCCACTTATGTTCTTCAAAAATATAACAAAGAAAAGAGATGTTAAAGAAATGATCTGTCGCACAACCCAAGCAACATTTGTAACTTAATTTCAAACAAACATAGTACAAGATCTCAAGAAACTAACTAGCTTGACAACTATTGTGCGTACACATCTACAATTCCATCCACACTTTGCTCATAAAAATTTCCTTCACAAATTTTATCTTTTTTTGTTGTGCAGTTGTATATTATATTGTTCAATATATTAACTACTATGCTCACATGCCCAGGTTGAGGGTGTTTTGGTTGCAACGAATGCTTACTCGACCCCCTTCGAGCCTGTATGTGCCAAATGCAACTCTCCTGCTTTTACCTATACTTTCATAAATGATGGTACAATTGATTGTCTATGATGCATTAAAAAATTCCCTTACAGATATAGACATTTCCTCAATGTTTCCATCCAAACCGTGTTGTTACAAGATGTGCTTCCTGGGTTAGCAGAATTGTCATATGAAGTATACCTACAAAAAAAGGAAAACAATGTCTACATGCTACGCGACTTTCAAATCCATAGAAAATTTACATTAAATGAGGACAATGCCATACTACATATCAACTGAACCAAAAAGAAAAATCCATATCAAGCGTTGGCAAGAAGCGAAAAAATCTCATGTGTATCTGTCCATGCTACCAAAAGAGGATATGAATAGAGTTTTGCAGTGCCATGGAAAATTGAACTGGAAGTGCATAAGATTGTTCAGTTCAGGAATGAGAAGCATGAGGAAAAACCCCATACAAAGTATCCAACTGTGAATAAATTAGGTCCATCCTTTGAACCGTCAAAATGGCTTGCTACTCTGAACGGAACCATCAGGCATTTCCAATAATAATGGAAATTTGGCATTGTTAGAACTGGTAATGATAGAACGTAGTATTATCAGAAGAAAATGTTCATAGTGATCTTGCTTCATGGTAAAATATTAATCGGCAAGTTTCTTGGTGCCCAATTGGGGATTTGGTTATAGTTGGGATACAATGMCCAATCTCTACTTGTTTTGTGATGTCTTGTGTTTGGCAGACTTTTGTTCATGTGATTTCATGTTGTAGTTCAAGGTTCTCATGGGCCCGGTTTATGGATTAGTGATGGATGATACATTCATGATCTTAGTGATTTTTCTATGATCTTAAAGAATATACAAGACCTGCTTTTCCTTTTAATGTAATCTCTATGAAGCAAATGTAATATGTAGCTCATTTTAGCACTTTTACTTGCTCGATGAAATTACCAAAATTCATCTTCACAAATATTTTGAAATAAAAGGATATATGCTACGTGAATTCCAATGAAACTATCATATCAACCACAAAAAATTCAAATTCAAATTTGTTGTTGTTATACTTACAGTGAAGTTGATAGTATAATAATTTTACTTGAACATCCCAAAATTGATTTTCCTATAGCTTTTCGATGCTTCTCTTATGCAAACACATCCTGGAAAGTATAAGCATGACTCACTTTATCTATTCCTTGATTGAAGATCATGTTCACCTATTTAATGCAATTCATAGTTATTGTTAAGACCATCAATGGGGCTTTGTTAACACCAATTCCCGCTTCCGAAAGTTTCCCTCCCCTTTCTTTTTTCCCTCTGCTTTCCCTTTTTGGTTACTTAGTCATTTTTCAGAAAATGTCTAGGTGTGCGGGTTGGTGGATTCACGTGTTCAGATTTCCACTAATGCATTTATATCACAAGTCCGACCGACCGCTTCCCCGTTCCATATTCAACAACTTTTTGGATCGCGGGTTCCCGAGTAGATGGGCTCAACATTGCATTTCCATTGTTCCATCACCTGCAAACAACACCCAAACTTCCTCAATATACAAATTGACAAACAAATTTCCCTTTCTTTTTCTCCTTTACTTTCCCTTTCTGGTTACTTACTCGTTTTTATAAATATGTCTCATGATTTTATATACAACACCCAAAGTTCCACAATATACAAATTGACCGCCGAAGTCCGTCATTATGCCATGTTCTGTGTTACACATTTTGCAGTCAAAATTTCGGAGACATACAATTTGACCATCGGGCCCTCACGTCTCCTAAGTATAACTTGTGACCTTGTTTTGAAGCCCGTCATTATGCCCTATTCTGAATATGTCTCATTCTTTTATATCGTGAGTTCTACCAGCCGCTTCCCCATTCCATACTTGGCCACTATTTTCATCGTCTGTTCCGGGCCAGGCTTGCTCAATATTGCACTTCCATTGTTCCACGACCTACAAACAACACCCAAAGTTCTACGATATACAAATTGACTGCCAAAGTACGTCATTATGCTATGTTGCGTGTTACACATTTTGCAGTAAAAAGTTCAGAGACATACAATTTGACCATCGGGCCCTCATGTCTCCTGAGTATAACTTGTGACCATGTTTTGAAGCTTGATCGACTGCTTTCCATACTTGGCCATTTCTTGGAATCTCTTTCGCAGTCTAGCGGGTT
>JASDQU010102965.1:64533-111125 GCA_032191745.1 Picea mariana
AATGGTTGCGTTTTTTAGATTTCCGTAGTCCCGTAGCAGAGAGCCATCTCCAAGCTGCCGTCCTTCGAAGATTAGTCTTTGGAATCCAGGCGGAATACCTGTAGCTTGGTGGATTTGGGTTTTGAGTTCAAAAACGGAAACTGAGTCTTGAGCCTGCAAGCAGATAGAAGATCCGACAATGGTCTTTATAAAAATGGGAAAACTTGCCGTAGTTTCAAGAAGGCGGCGGCGGCTAGGGTTTAGTACTTGCCGCACCCTCCGCCTATTCTCAACATTGATCCGGTCCCGACTTGCTGGTTCGCTCTCGCCAGATAATGAGTCGGCACCGTCCTCCTCAATTTCCTCTACGTCGGCTGCTAGTTTTTCCCTGGCCTCCTCGGCTTCGTCACAGACCAAAACCTCCGCAGAACCGAACTTCAAATGGGAGTGAAGGATGAGAGGGAGCTCTTGGTCGGCCTTACGCTGAGAGTGGTGAGACTTCTCAGTCTCTTCTGCACCTAACACGCGCTGGTAGAAGCTTATTGCGTCTGCAACTTGCGGTGCCTCCACAGTCAAATGGGGTTTCAGGGTAGAGAGCGTTGGCAGCTTGGCCGCCGCGCCATTTCCTTTGCCGTTCTCTGCTACAGCCGGCACAATCTTCTTAACACAGATGCGGCGGTCGCTCGGCCTTATGCACTTCTTGATGCGGTTCTTCACAAACCTCTTGTTCAGCAGAGGAATCGCCATTGTCGACCTGCAACTAGGGTTTTTCCTTCTAACCTCACTGTTAGACGTAAAGCAAGATGATGATATGTTTACTAAACCATAGATTTATTATACGAGTTGGAATGTTTATTTTTGAAAACTAGATTATTAATATAAATAAAGTAATTTAAAATTTTGTGTGTTTTATTAATTTATATAGATTTATTTTTTGAGATGAGATATTTATTCAAAATTTTCTTTTTGAAAAATAGACTATTAATACAAATGAAGTATTTTTAAAATTTGTGTGTTTTATGGTAGTGGGATGTATATCTTTTGAAAAATGTTGATAACCATTTATATTTGAGGAAATGTGTATTTTTTAAAAATACATCTAAACTAATTATTGATGTGGAAAAGTATTATTAAAAAATGATTATTATTTTTTTTTAATATAATTTAAGTGTGATTTAAATAGATATGATGTGCTTTAAATAAATATAATATTAAATAAATTTTTAAATAAATATGATAATATAATAATAATAATTTAATTTTAAAATGATTATATAAATATATATACTTTATCTTCTTTGTATTAGAACTTATTATTTTATAATCTTTTTTAAAGTTTTATAATTTTGTTTGATTTAAAATATAATTTTTAATGTTATAAAATTATAATAATATATTTTAAAGTTATACTTTTATATCATTTTGTATACTTGTATTGTGATTTTTAATTTAAAAAATATATAAAATTTCAAATTAATCAAAATAAATGATATTTATGAATAGTAAGTGAATTAATATTTAATTTATTGTATTTTGCAGGGTTTTGAAAAAAATGCCAGACCTAGCCAACGGATAAATGGAAGAATTGTTCAATTGTATACTCCAAAAAGACGTTATCCCTGAGTTGTTAAATGTTGTATTCTGTATAAGATTAGTATTAAATATTTTCTTAGATTATTTTGCGGGTTTCTTTGAATTTGATTATAAAGTGTGGATTTTTTTCCATGGTATTCATGGAATTTGATGATAATATATGTGCACAAAATTTGATTCATATATTTTGAGTTTTTATGAATCGATTATGTTGGTATTGATTTGATTTATGCAACTTACTATTTGTGTGGGAGATATTGTGTAAAGATGTTGATTAATTTATAAATATGTAAATTATTCATAATTTTTTTATAAATGATAGTTTTATGACTCTTTTATTTTACCAACATAAATTATTCTCTGTATTTTAGTCACTTTCAAATTAGAATCTAACTTCTTCAATATGAATTTATTTCTATAAACGAATATCTCTATTCAAATTTGGTTTCAATCATTGTTTTGTTTAAATGTAATATCAAAATACCTATTATAAAAACAATTACACTCCATAAATATCAAAATACCTATTATAAATACCTATCATGGAAAAATAAAATAAAATACCATACTCCACTACTCCACTATTTAAGTGTACAAACCCAGCACTCTAATTCCATGAATCCATTAAATAATACACTTTTGTTTTTAAATGCTCACACTCAACTTAACACATGATATTACAATATACATTCAATGTAAGAGTCTGAATAAAAGCACTCCTTAGACATCATTTCTCACATAGCAGGTATAAAAGCGTTCCTTGACATTATTTCTTAGAAACCATGCATAAAATCACTCCTGGACATCATTTCTCACCATGACCCATACTATTTATATTTATATTTATTTAGGGATGGTTTTAGGGGATTATTCCAACGCATAACATGAAGAATGCCTCGTTATGTGCTTTGATGAATAATGTTTGAAATAGCTCCAATTAATGGTTGTAGGTACCATCACACATTTTAAAGTGGGTCTAAGGCAACATTGTTGTAATATTTAATCATTTTTTTATATTAATTAAAGGGTCGAGATACTTCATAATTATTTAAATTATTTTTATATTATATTGTAATATAACAAGTTATTTGAATTAAGTTTGTATCAGGTTTATAGGTAAATATAGGTAAATATCTATTAGCAACATAAAGTCCATAGCAATATTCATCCATTATTTATGAATGCATTTAACCATTTAAACACATATACTATAATTTTTTATTTACTCATGGAATAATAACAATTGATATATGGACAATTATAAAAAAATCATATATAACCTCTCCCAATGCATTAATTACATTTCCTTCATGGGTGCGGCCTCTTCTGGGATACCCAAAAGGCCATTTCCAACAAACTGACATTGCTAAACTTTAATTTATGGAACATAAGCATAAACATGTCCTCTGCATCAGAACAATTATTGTAACAAGCTTTAAGAATACGCATATAAGGATGTATCATATAACCCATAATTCCTCTTGGAACAATGTTAAGTTCTAGCCTCGTGTCCTTCCCAAACAAGATCATATTAGTCATTTATAGCAATAATAAAAGGTATTAGTAATCAACATATAACAATTAAAGAAAAAAGTACTAATCTATTATGAGGTGCACTTGAAGCATCTTTCCTCCCAACCATAGGAACTAGCTCACATAGCTGCTACCCCCATGCCAAGAATTGAAATAAAAAAGAGAAAATTTATTGGCTAGAGCCCTAGTTCTCCTCACCAAACCCAATTTTCAATTATCATAGCCAAGGGATTAACATCTTAGGCTATTTTTACCACAACCATCCCACTCACCAGCCTCTCTTTCCCTCATTATCCCTATACAATAGACGAAATAGGGTCCCTTTCACTTCTTAACAATCCCTCACGGTATCTCACTTCCCTTCAATGCTCCATACAAGCTGGCTAGAAAAACCTCTACTAATGGGAAATAGAGAAAAWTTTTCTACAAATTAATTCGTATTAATCTCAATAATTACCCATGAATAGAATCATGGCTTCTGCATAGTTTCATCACTGCATACTCCAACAACACTATGATAGCTTAATGCACACTCAACCCCTGTACCTACCTTGGCATACCTAACATACAAAAAATGATAAAATGAATTCCTTGACACCCCCCCCCCAAAGGTGGAAATGATGCCTTCCTCAAGACCTTCATGTATATTCAACTTGCATGGGTAACGCATTCCCACCCATAAATCTTGGAATAATAAATCATAAGGCACATAAGGAAAAAGATAGAAAAGATTTGGAGATAGAAACTCGGTAGTGACACATTAAAATATGATTTCATATAGACCCCCCCTACTTCCTATCTTGTTGGTTCATTTCCCCATGATTATCCTAAATAATTATACTCCCAAATGCACCTAAGCACCTTATAATTAGTTTATACAAATTCCATAGTAATGAAATGTAAACCACTTACCCACTTACTACATACATAGTCCTTATGTTCATGCTCATAAAGGGTATTACAATTGTTCTAATACATAGAGATTAAATAAAACCAAAATGATTTGTTGTCTATTAGCATATGGGTTAAATAGAGTACTTACAATGATTCTCAACAAGTGATTTAACAATTTGGTAATGATTTTATGGGGAACAACTAGTGATCCAATCAAGGATAAATTGAGTTGTTCGTAATTATCAACACACATAGGCTCGAGGGACTAATTGATCACTACATTTTGGTTGATATTGTCTCGGTAAATCACAATGATGGCTATAGGAGGCAATTATTCATTGTATAGATAGTGGATAATGTAATTCAGTGGTGTTGCATATGATTTACACATCACACAAGCAATCAATTGAAAGAAATGATCAAGTAAATTGGAAATTGAAATAAATGATCAAGTAAATTGGAAATTGGGTTGTGGATACCAATCAACAATGCAATGCAATTATTTAATGATGTCAGTGTTGGGATTAATTACCACTAGAAAATAACAAGTAGATAGAAAATAAAAATCAAACAATGATTAAACGCAATAGACACAGAGATTACCTTGAAAAAAAAAACCAAAGGAAAAAATTCGACATCAAATGGCAATGTGTCACTTTTATTTCTTAGCAATTACAAGATTACGATGGTGTTTTGTCTCTCTAGAACATTATAGATTGCATTCTAGGGAAGCGTCAAGGTGATATTTAAATATGGAAGGGTTAAAACCCTCCTTGAAGTTCGACATATTGTAGAGTTGGCTAGAAATATGATATTTGTAAGTAAAATGAGTGATGTAGGTGTGTACGTAATATTTAAAAAATATAGTGACGAAATGGTTCGAGGAGAAATTATATTGTTGAGAGGAGTTTCCATTGGAACACTATTCAATATTGAGAAAACATTGTGAGTAGAGAATGTAATAGGTCTATTGTCTTCGAGGTTAGCAATGAAATAGATAGAATCTTTGTGTTTCTTACAGAGAATACAGTTCTTTGGCATTAAAGAATGGGAAATATTGGTCAAGAAAAGGGCCTTCTAGCTTTGCACACTAAAGGATCGTCAAGGAATTTATGGTTACTCCTTATATTTTTATTTTTCTGAAATTTTTGTATAGGATAAATTATAATAGGGTAAAGTTCCCAAACAGTTCTATACAAGTAAATGTTATTTTGTCTCTAATACATAGCCATATGTTTGGACTTGTGCCTACTTTATCATTAGGAATTGAGTATTTKTATTATGTTTCTTTTATAGATGATTTCTCAAGAAAAACATGGAAACATTTCCTTCAACATAAATTTGGGGGTTTTAGTGAATTCAAAGAGTTTAAAGAAAAATTAGGAGAAAATGAGGTAAAACAAGATAAACATGTTGAGGCTAGGTAATGATGGAGATTTTCCCTTCCATGAATTCAAATAGAATTTTATGCAGTGCACAATAGAAAGGAAAAATATGACTTTATATACACCTCAATAGAATGGAGTTGCAAACAGAATAAAGATGACATTGATGGAAATATTAGAAAACATGCTTAGTGGTGCATGCTAGAGTACAAATTTTGGGAAGACACGATACAAATTTCATGTTACCTGATGAATCGATCACCTACATTAGAACTTGTTGATTAAACTCCTCATGAGTGATTGACTGTTAAGAAACCCTCTTTTGAACATATTAGAGTTTTTGGTTGTGATTCTTATGTGCATGTTTCAAAGGGAAAAAAGAGTAAGCATGACTATAAAATAGAGTGTGTCTTTATTGAATATATCAATGGTGTAATATGTTACAAGATTTTGAACCTATTAAAAAAAATAAAATTGTAATGTAATATTTAAGAGGTTAAAAATCCTTGAAACTAGGAAGAACAACCAAGAGAGGAAGAACTAGAAAATTTGCATTTTGAGGTAATAGATGGAGAACTTGACTCAATAGAAGATGTTGAAACAGATGTGGAAGAAACTCAAACTCCAGTATTGAGAAAATTGGTTCGAGAAAGAAGAAAACCAGAAAGGTATAATCCTACCGATTTTTGTTTTTCATTTGTTTTATCCATTACATTTGCAACAATGTTATCACCAATTAATTATGTAGAAGTTGAATATAAGATTGCAAAGAAATTTATTCAATTTTTATTTATTTGGGATGTAATCACATTTATGTTACTCCTAAAGTTGTTAAACTTGTGTTAATGAAAAATGAAAGGAAAGCAAGCCATCGATAGTCTAGTTAGCTAGTGGAACCAAGAGAATTGTCAGTGAAATGGTGGAGAATTATCGATCAAAGTTGAGTGAATTATTTCATGTGCAAACTTGAATATTTTACCACTTAGTTTTATGATGTCTTTATTGGAATGGGTCCTCTTTTAGGCACACCTAGTCAAACTAGATTGTTACAACAATATGTTTGATTACATTGATGTATAAGGAAACCAAGAACAATAAAAGGAATTCCAAAGAAAATCTCTATCAAGAAGATTTCAACATTTTATTTGAATAAATTATTCAGAAAAAAATGAAAATTGTTTATAGTTGTTGCTTTATAACTAACCAAAAAAACAATGATTCAAAATTAGAAGATTTTCCCATGTTTGAAGAATTTAACAATGTGTTTCCTAATGAAGTGACAAGACTTCCTCCAAAGAAATAAATTAACTTTTCAATTGATCTTGTACATAGAATTGCACCAATATCTAAAAATTCTTATAAAATGAATTCCTTGGACTTAATAGAGTTGAAGATGCAATTGCAAGAGTTAATGGACACTATGTGAGATTGAATATTAATTTTTCATGTGAATTTATCATGTTATTGTTATAGGAAGAAAATAAATCCATCCCTATATAGAAATTATCCCCAAATTTCATAATTCAATGACCAAGGAAAATAATCGATGTCATTGGCTAGTGTCACCACTATTAAAGGGTGAATCATTTCGGATAATAATGATGGATTCATTCTCCCACCTTTGTTAAAACATCACATATTCTCTCTTCTGTGGCCTCGCTATATATATAAAATGAATTAACACATATTTTTTTTACAACAACGGGCATTAGAGTTTGGGGAAATTCACTTGTGAGAACTGAACTTGAGTAGGGGGAAAACACTCTTCAGTAAAAACTATTCTGGCTAAATCCAATTGAAAGAGAAAAAATGTGTTATACAAATTAAGAAGATATTTTTAAATGTAACTGCAAAAAACAAAAACACTAATGCCATTTTAAAATTGTATTATTTAATATTATTTGTAAAAGTGAACATGGTAACATTATCAAAGACCCTCAACCCCATTCCAACTTATAAATTAAAGGATTAGTAAGTTCATAATTACTAAAAAGTAAAATAAGTCTCAATAACCATGTCATAGTTATTAATGATTTCAATGTACTTTAGGGAATGGTGTAAAGAATTAAAAATAAGTTAGTCAAATTTAGAGAGAAGTTGTTAAAGAAATTTCATGATATTCATGATTTATGAGTTGAAAATGTATACCTTAGTAGGGAAGTTGATAAATTAAGACACGAGTAAGAAAATATGAATACAATGATCCTGCAGCATAATACAGTAAGTGATTGTATAAAAAAATTGACAAAGTTTTGTCAAACAATATTAAGAAATTTGTTCGTTTAAAAGTTATTAAATTTTTTTTATTACAGTTAAAAGATTAAAACATAAAAAATATCAAATTTAAAATTGAAAATTAAAACATAAAAAAAATATCAATTAAAAAATGGATAAAAAAATTTATTGATCCATATTTATGAGCTAAACGAAATGAATAGCAGACTGAATACAATAACACAGAGATATAGAGAACAACAACACATATCCAGTGAACAATAAATTTTATTGAATAAATGAAATAGGTTGAAAATGTAAAATTGCATAACTAAAAACAACTTGCTCGAATGGTGGTCGTTATCTTTGAGAAGAGATGTGGTTTCTATACGCATCTGTCGAAGAATAATGACTACAATGAGGCTCCAAAGGCCCTTTTAATATTACTCATGAATGCCAAAATGCTAAACATCCAAAAACCTAACCCTAGGAGATGAAACATGAAACATTATATGGGCCCCGATGGCTAAGTTGGTACCTCAACTTCCTAGGGTCGTAATTTTTGCGTACGACCTCCATTTTAGGCGCGTGATAGCCCATTGGAAACGTCTTCTCGAGAACTACACATTATACTATCAAACTCTGACTTCGTCTACAGTTTGACTGTGGCAAGCCAAAAAAACACTGTTTAGAGCCTCAAAACAACCCTGGAAGTACAAAAAGATGTGCTGACATTCAAAATTCCAAAATAAGCTAGTTGGATTAGGTGGGCGACCACCAATCTCCATCTGGAAGATGTGTATGACTTGATACATCTTCGGAAGTGTAGAACCCACAATTACGAAGAAGTACAGAAGAACGTCCTGAACTAAAAACTATCAAGAGGAGCCAGTTGGAATAGGTGGGTGGCCACCAATATCCACCTGGATCAATCCTCCCCCCTTAGGAAGAAATTGTCTCCATTGCGATGAGTTCCCCCATCAGGTGAGGAAAATTCTGCTGAATTTGGCCTCGGTTGAGCCACTTTTCTTGGTGTAGGAGCTTCCCTACCTTGACAACCCGATAAAGATGGATCCTTTGCCGACGAGTGCCCTTGACCTGTGCGTCCACTATATTATTAGTGTATGCCTATTCCATGCAGTCAGGGTTGATCTTTGTTGATGTCAACTTTTCTGCAATCTGTGAGGTGTCCAATAATGGTGGAAAATATGGCCGAAGGAGGTCCACATTGAACATTAGGTGCAAGCCAAGGAAGGGTGGAGTGTTGAGCTCAAAATAATTGATACCCACAACCTTGGTGATAGTTTAAGGCCTATAACGAAGTGGTCGAAGCTTATGATGGGAACCTATAAGGAGTTAATTCTTGTGTTTATCACGACACTTCTTGTACTTAGAACTACTTGATCATGGCACTGCTTGTACTTAGCATTGACTTTCTGCAAAATCTCATGGACCTGTTGGCGTATATGCTAAATTCGCTCAATAAATTTGGTGTCTTTGTCAGCCTTAGACTAAACATGGGAAGATTATGCCTGTGTGGTTGCAAGAGGTAGTGCAACATCAATGGGACCCAAGGGTTGGAATCCCATTCCCACCTGAAAGGGGCTATGGCCGATGGAGCTATGGAGATCCCTTTTGTAGTTGTGGTGAACATATGGAAGACTCTCATCCCATGTATGTGGATTCTTAGAGTTACACATGCACAAGATGTGCACAATCATCTGATTGACAACCTCAGTTTGTCCATCAGTTTGAGGGTGGAAGGCAGTGGATTTAGTGAGCTTGGTGTCCAACAATGACCAGAGACTTAACCAAAATGTGTTGAGGAACCTACTGTCCTGATCAGAGATGATGGTATGTGGTATCCCAAAATGGACCCACACTCATTCGAAGAAGAGTTTGGAAGTATCTGTCGCTATCATGATCTTCTTCCAGGTTATGAGAATGACCATCTTTAAAAATCGATCAACTACCACAAATACATAATCATTGCCTTGCTTGGTGGATGGAAGGCCAGACATGTAATCCATAGAGATAGATTCCTAGGGCCTCTCGAGAGTAGGAAGAGGGGTGTATAAGCCTTTCTTCTTGATGGTTGGCTTGACAATGGCACAGACAATGGAATATATGATATATTTGTTGACGTCCCATCGACGTTTTGGCCAATAAAAATGTTTCTGTAGAATGACCATAGTTTTATCCAAACCAAAGTGTCCCGCCATTCGACTGTAGTGAACCTCCCAAATCATCTTTGCATCCTCTCTTGCAGGAACACATAAACGACCCATATGGCATAACAATCCATCTTGAATGTGAAAATCGGTGACATTCGCACCTGTACCCAAGAGTTGATAGGTGGTGGCGAATTACAGATCTTGCTGATAAAGTCGGGGCCACTCAGATGCCTCATTCCCATAGGAATGGAGCATGGTAGTGAGTGAATCCACAGAAGGTTGACTAAGGAAGCCAACAACACAATTTGTGCTCCCTATCTTATACTTTATGTTGAGATGTGCTGTAGGTAGGTGGACCACTTTTGATTGCGGTCGTTCTATAACTTCCACTGTTTATATATGAACTATAGAGCCTTGTAATCAATGTGGATGATTTTCTCCTTTCCCATAATGTAATGTTTCCATTGACGACATGCTTGTACAATACAATACATTTCCTTGTCATAGGTGGGGTATTTCCAAACAATATATAAGAGTGCCTCACTATGGTAAGCTACTAGATGACCGTGCTGAGTGAGAAATGTGCCTACAACATAGTCATATGCATTAGTATCAATATTCAATGGTTTTTGTATATCAGGCAAGGAGAGTATTGGAGCTAAGCACAAGTGATGCTTTAGATCATCAAATGCTCGTTGTTGTTCCTTCACCCATACAAACTTTTCCCTGTCACTGTCCTTGGTCACTTGGCTGAAGGCCCATGCAATATGGGAGAATCCCAACATGAACCATCAGTAGAAGTTGGCAAGTCCCAAGAAGCTTCGAAGCTCGGTTAGTGTGGTCAAGGCAAGCCAGTCACGGAAAACTTGGATCTTATCTGGATCAACATGTCCCCATGCTCATCAACAATGTAGCCCAAGTATTGTACCATGTTCATGCCAAAGGAGAATTTTTCCAAGTTGGCATATAGCTTGTGTTGTCGTAGAGTGTTCAAAACCCGCTGAATATGCTGCATGTGCTCCCCCCAATTTCTATTGAAGATGAGGATGTCACCCAAATATACCACCACAAAAGAGTTGGTGAAGGGTCTGAATACATCATCCATCAACCTCATGAAAGTGGTTGGTGCATTTATTAAGCCAAAGGGCATGACCAACCATTCAAAGATACCTTATTTATATTTGACATCTTTCTTCCATACATTAGTTGGTTCGATGGGAAACTAGTGGTAGCCAAACTTTAGGTGAATATTGCTAAAGAAGTTTTCCCCATTGAGTTGTTCAAGAAGGTCATCAATTCTAGGAATTGGGTATTGGTTCCTGACTGTGATTTTGTTTAACGCTCTGTAATCAATGCAGATCTTCCAGGTCCCGTCTTTCTTCTGCACCAGTACAATCGGGCTTCCACAAGGGGAGGAGCTGGGAATGATGTGCCCCTTTTTGAAGCAACTCTTGGATCTCACGCTTGATTTTTTCATTTTCCATCAGGGACTGATGATAGTGTAATACCCCTATTTCCCATATCTTGTAAATATAACTATAACTTTCCAAAACACCCTGGCAGAATAAATGTGTGTGAACATTGGATTTGATAGACCTTTTGTTATAAAAGGTAATGTATGTATTTCTGTCATTAATTTAAAATGGATAGTGTTGCATAATTGCTGAAAGGGGGGTTTTCCAAGATAGATCATGATGCTATGAGAAATATATGGTGAAGGGAACCATAAGTGGTTGAGATAACCCCCACCAGACCAATACCTCACTAGATTTAATTTCTCAGAGCTAGAATAGTCCTCTGACTCAGAAATGAATTACCAGTTGGGTTGGTAGTTGGAAAAGTCCTCCTCAAGAGTTAATGAGGAGATGGGCCAGAGTACCCATATGCAAGACTTCCAGACCTGACCATGAGATAGGGATTCATACCCACACAATCATTCCAAGGAAGGAAAGAATGGAAGTAATTTCATGGGTAGAGGCAGATCTATGAAGAAGCAAAGTGGAGAGACCAATCTCCAAGAGTGAGAAGAGCGCTTGCAACACTATGGTTCGAAGGAGAACTAAGAAACAAGTTCCTTCTGAGTGCAATAAGCTATAGAAACATTTTCAATACAAGCTAATAAATAGGCCTGACGAGTGACTGTGGAAAGACTTGTGCAGACCCCCTTGCTTGGTACAAAGAAAACCAGTTGCCAAGTCCCTGTGGGAGGAGGAGAGTAACCTCCATCCTTTAATATCATGGAGCAAGAAAAAAGGGTCTCTCTTAGAGAATCATGGTCTAGCTTGGGGGTGGCCAGTGGTAAATCCATTCAGTAGTGGTTGTGTCTACGATTAGGTGGAAAAAAGAACCCCTTTCAATAGTCGCTTCAGGATTCCAATTTCTGACAAGTATTTTCATACTCTGTGTACTGGAATTTAGAAGAATGTTTGAATATATATGTTTATGACTAAAACCTGTATTTAATGGTTAATGTAGATATGTTTATTGTTTCTCGATGAACCCATGCTTTTGAATGGTATTCCGGTTTCCTCGGCTTAGAAACTAGAGAGTTATGAGTCGTGGGTCTAGAAGAGAGTCAGGGTAGGGTTAATTGAAATGCTTAAGTCCCACCGACATCTCTAATTTACCATCGTGGGAATGAGAAGTTCAAAGTTGGTGGAAAGGAAGGCCTCAACTTCAAACCCTTCACCTATGTGATTGAGGGCTCATGCCCATGGACTTAACCAATTCACGGCTAAGATATTAGCATGTATTCCACAAGAATTTTCAGAGGACCCATATGACCAAGGTTTGGGGACCATGTGCTAGGCCCGAAAGGAGATAATCCTTTATGGCTTCGGAACTCCAGGATTTTGGAGCTCTGGAGTGTTACGACCTTACCATTTCCAAACCCGTCGAAGGAAAATTGTGTTACAATTACCCATGAGGTTAACCGACGTCTGGGGGTTTTCCTAACCATGGCAGATAGACTTGTCCCACCATTAATCCTTGGCCCACTTACCAATCATGAAGTAACATGAACCATATATTCGAGGGTAGTCACGAGTCCCCCTGGCCATTGGATATACGCCAAGGTAAGTTGGGAATTGACTACTTCGGGAGAACAGAGGTGTTATAGAACCAAGTTCCCCAAATTCTAGAGTTACGAATTGATGAAAGTCATGGATTTGAGGAGTCCTTTAAGATCCTGTCTTAACCGTTCGATCAACTAGTGGAAGGAATTGTGTATGGTACTTCAGAGAAGTCCTAATTCGGCAGAGCAGAGTGACCATAACATTGAATCCCACGAATTATAGAGCTACGAAGTAACGAGAACCATAGATCTAGGGACCCTTTGGGATCTCCCATGACCATAGATCTAGACGATGGTCAACCCAGTGTTGACCACTCTAGGACCAAGGAGGAAACCATACAACAAATCCTTTGAATGTCAAAGTTATGAAGTAAAGGAGGCTGTATATCAAGGGTTATACATGGATACATATTGACCATGATATCTAAGGGTGGTGGAAGGCTTCCAGCCCGGAGTGATGTGGCACACTAACGTCACCCAGGGTGACATGGACCCATGATTGATGTGCCACTTGTCACCTGGATTCGTACGTTTTGCATACCCTATGTGCCCATTAAAACATGACATGTTTCACCCACTATAGGGGCCAGATGTCATCTCTGCCTTGTCACGTGTCACCCCTGACACATACTTTCTTGTTCCATCTAGCGGGTGGAGTGCTCGGGACCCACTTGTCCTTGCCTCAACATCTAATACGTCACCACATGCGAGGGTGGGCCCTTCAGAACTCCAGGACTTCAGGACTCCAGAGGTTTAGAGTGTAGATTTGTAGATAAGCCGAAATGCCTGAAGGCCAAAGCCATGTGGAGAGATTTCGGGCTCCTTCAGGAGTTCGGGAATTTGAGACTCTAGAGGACATGCATGCAGAAAGGAAAAGGGGTGGTTAGTGCCGAATGTTGAACCCCCTCTAGCCTGTGTGTTAAATGAGGATCAAATCCCGCCATTGGATTGGATGGTGGATGGAATTCCCCCGTGAACGTAGGAACTTGGGGATGGCATAGATGATATGGGACCATATGGGCGCCACATGGCCCATGACTGATAACGCCCGAAGAAATTCAGGAGGCCATAACTTGAAATCCATAGATTGGTTATGAGTCTGGTAGCAGTCGTTAGAAAGACATGGTTGAGTAGAAGACAATGGAGACCTCAGAGACATGATTCGAGACAATCAAAGTAAGCTAAATTTTGATGCCCCATCCCTAGAAAGGGTACATAGGGGTTGAGTGTGTTACAAATTGGTGTCATAGTAGGAAACAACACTTGGCCTGCTTGGGCTCATGAACAAGTCGCTTAAAAATATTATTAGAGACCCTTTTAGGGTAACACCCTATCTTAACCAATTCCTAAGAGGATTATTTAAACCTCTACTGAAGGAAGGAATGAAACTTTATTCTTTTGTATTTGTTTTGAAAAAAATATTATCTGTGTATTGTTTCATAAACTAGTAGATCATTAACTAACAAAAAATGTTTTATTAGCACTGAAGCAGTCGGTGGAACACGGGAAAATTAAAACATAAAGGATGGTGAAACACCATGAATTTGGGGAAAGATCCCATAACAAAGAGAAAGAATATGATGAGAGGAGGGTGGTGGAAAACCCTCTAGATCTGGTTGAAACTGTGAGAAGCCTCATGGAAGAATTATAGAGTTGTAAGGATGAAAATGAAAGGATGATAAAAGAGTAAGAAATGAAAACTAAAATTAACACAGTCTTACTACAAAGATTATCAGATATACAAAGGAAACTGCAACATGGACCAACAACCAGTTATGTGGATAAACATCATACTAAGAAAACCCAAAGTCCACCAAAGATTAGAAAACATGGTCGTGAAAGTGGCCACACAAGGAGGAGTACCTCAAATAAGGCCCAACATGGAGCCAATATACGATCATTAGAAGAATCTTTTGGTGAGGAAACTAACAAATCTAAGGGTCTTCTATTAGTGAAACTAATTCACATTACCAGAGAAGAGGAAAGAAGAGGAAACATTCCAAGAGCCATGACCCTGAAGAGTTCAAGAAAGCCAAACCACCCACTTTCGATGGAGAGATTAAGAAGGGGGAAGAAGAAGAAGTTTGGCTGCCAGGCTTGAAGAAGTACTTTAGAGTTCATGACTACTATGAAAAATGAAAGGCTTGAATAGCCATTTTCAACCTGAATGGAAAGGCCTCCATTTAGTGGGAGGACCTTAGGAATGTGAAATGAATCCATGAGAAGGACCTGTCATAGAAACAATTTGATAAATACTTCAGAAAGAAGTATATGTCAAAGAAATACTTTGATGGGAAGACCAAGGAGTTCTATGAACTCAAGTTAGGGAAACTCACAATAGATGAATATAACAACAAATTCCTTGAGATGATAAGGTATGTGCTCTACATAAAGGATGAAAATGTAAGCATGCAACGATTTATTGGTGGATTACCTCAGTCCTTTCGAGACATAATTGAATTTGATGAACCAAATACCTTAGAAGACATTATTCGAAAATCAAGGTATTTATATGAGAAATTCAAGAATAAGATAAAACCTCATGAGGACTAGAAGAATAAAAGTAATTCGGGATTCAAGAAGAAGGGGTTTAAACCCTCAAGTTTTAAGAACAACGGGAGAGGTTCTAAGATGAAACTTCCTACTAAAAGTGTATATCAACAAAATTTCCCATCTTAGGGTGGAAATAAACCCTTTGGAGTAGCCTCAGGTAAGACTGATAACACAAGGAGAGAACCCTTGAAATGTTCAGGTTGTGGAGAAGAACACATGTTGAGGGATTGCCCATATAGGAAACAAAACAATAGGAGGGTCTACAACATCCAAGAGGCTACCACAGTCAATGATGTGGCTAGGAGCATGCCACAAATTTATGCGTCCTTGGATAATAGACAAGATGAACACCAAGCTTCAGTGATGGAGATGGAAGGTATGATTGCCAATCATATAATTTCCATTTGAATTGACCTCGGTTCAAATTTGAGTTATCTTTCCCCTCAAACTGTTGAGAAATGTAAATTGCAGCAAGGTAAACATGTTAAATCATGGCTGGTACAACTAGCCACTGTAACTAAAAGAAAAGTAACAGAGGTCATACTAGCATGCTAATTTATTATGAATGGATTACCCACCCAAGCAACCCTAAACATACTCCCCTTAGGATCATATGACATGTTGATTATCATGGAATGGTTGGCTTCCCATAAAACCAAGATGGACTGTTACAATAAAACTTTAGTGTGCGAAGATGAAGAAGGGAGGAATATAACCCTACAAGGATTCAAAATCTTATCTCAGTGAGACAAATATCATCCCTTGAAGTGAATAAGTATTGTAGAAAATGATGTCCTTTGTATGCAATACAAGTGTTGGAATCTGTTGAGGACAACAAACCAATCCTAGAGGACCATGCCATATTAAGAGAGTATATAGATGTGTTTCCAGAAGAGGTACCAGGTCTACCTCTAAGAAGAGATATTGACTTTTCAATAGAACTTGCACTAGGGGTGGTGCCAATGTATAGAACACCCTATAGAATGAGTACACTAGAGCTAGTCGAGCTCAAACTACAACTAAAGGAGATGATGGACAAAGGCTACATTTGGCCTAGTGTGTCTCCATGGGGAGCACTAGCCTTGTTTGTGAAAAATATGGATCGAACACTCAGGTTGTGCATAGACTATAGACAACTCAATAAGATGACCATTAAGAATACGTTTCTCTTGCCAAGGATCGATGACTTGTTTGACCAATTAAGGGGTGCTACAATTTTCTCCAAGATTGACGTGAGGTCTGAATACCATCAATTCCAAATTAAGGATGAAGAAAACCACAAAATAACCTTTAGGACAATATATGGTCACTATGAATTTGTGGTGGTGCCATTTGGGCTAACCAATGCACCAATCACTTTTATATGCTTAACATATAATGTACTTAGTAAGTTCTTGGAAAAATTTGTATTGGTTTTCATTGATGATATCCTAATATATTCTAAGAATAGGAAAGAGAATGAAGAACATCTCAAACTAGTGCTTCAAGTGATAAGAGAACATCAATTCTATGCTAAGTTTAGTAAGTGTGAATTTTTCTAGAAACAAGTCCATTACTTAGGCCATGTTATTTCTGAAGAAGGAGTGGTAGTTGATCCTGAAAAGATCAAATCCATTATGGACTAGCCTACCCCAAATGATGTATATGATATCAGATCCTTTAGGGGCCTATAAGGATACTATAGGAGGTTCATAAAGGGATTTTCTAAGATTGGTTGCCCAATCACCTCCCTTTAGAGAAAGGGAGTTAAATTCCTTTGGACATCAGAATGTTAAGAGAGATTCCAAGAGTTAAAATACCTTCTAACCAATGAACCTATGCTGAAGATTACAAACCCATACAAAGAATTCCTTGCGTGTACAAATTTCTGCAAGGAAGGACTTAAAGGAGTCCTTATGCAAGAAGGACATGTAATTTTCTATGAATCCAGAAAATTGAATGAGCATGAAATAAATTATGTGACCCATGATCTAGAATTGGTTGTCATTGTAACTTCCCCGACCATTCATGCTGGGCCACACTACACTAGAGAACTCTTACATTCTCTCTGCAGAACATAATGTAACATACCCAACATCCAACTGAGCTATGCCACATAATTTTTTTGAACTGCATGCAATTAAAATATATACACACAGAACTTTTGAGGATATATATATATAACGTAAACAACCAAATACATATGTAAATACATAAATTCATACTAAAATAGCAGTAAACGTATACATGCAACATATACAGGCAATACTCATAAATATACAGACAATTATAACCACACAATACATCATGTAAATTTATCACACAATTGACACTTATATTGGTAAGAATATCACCAACTATGTGCAGAACTTCCATGAACTTCCCAACATTAGACCACACTATTCATCACTCTCAACAGTTAGTCACCCCTGATATGGGACTAAACTCCAGCCGAGTAAAGGGATTCCTAACCAGGCTAAAGGCTAATAGACAACAAGAAATACTCCATCTTAGGTGCCAACTCAAAATAACAACCTACAGTCCCTCATTCCCCACATGCCTGTCCTACCTAGGAAGTGTGCCCCTTCTCTGCTCAACAGTCCTTCGGCTTCCTCACTTCCTTTTCGGGCTTCAACAACAGGTCGGACAGGAAGTCTCAGAGCACTGTAGCTGCAGTTTAGCACCTTCAAGAAATCAATTCCCAACAATTATCTCACCTAGAGAATTACTCACGGGCCTGACAACCCACTTCTTCAGTCTATCTCCCAAGCTAACCAGATACACCAACACAAAATGGCTATGGATACAGGTTCAAGTACAATCATGAAGATACAAAGGATATCTCAATGGGTGTGTGCATGCTCATGGATGATTGACTGGATGACTGAATGATGGAAGAAATGATGGGAATAATAATGGAAAAGATGGAAAAATGAACTAAGTCCCAACAATATGTATGCATGTCCCCAACTTGACACTTGTCATGTTGGGAGCTACTTTGTCCTCAACATTAGAACTTAGGATAAAATAATTATCCATACTTTATGATTTAAGAAATTAATATAATATTATTTTTTGGCTTAAGCTCCCTAGATTAGCCCTTTTACTTAACTTTTAGGTCCCTCTCTTTCCCTAACCAATGGAATTTATTCCCCCATCTCTTTTATCTTGGTTGTTTTGTGCGCAACGATGTATTTTATATTAATTATGATACATATACGAAAATAGGCGCATTGGCCTTTAACATCTAGGCTCTCCAGCCTAATCAAAACATAAGCATCCTTGCTTATAATAACTGGCTCACCAGCCTATAAAATGCAACATATACACAAAATGATACCTGGACTCAAAATCGCGTTATGTTGTTGTGCGAGGTATCTTGGAATGTGAAAACTTCCTCATTTTACTGTGCAATACATGGACACACTATGCCATGAAATGTGCATACAAAAAAAATGATATCAAACAGCTGACCAACTTAAGTACATTTTCATTTACATTACAATTGGGTTCGGCCTAGGGATATTACAATCCCCTCCCCTTATTTATGCACTGTTCTCAGTGCATCATGTACCCATATACAACAAAATTTCAAAAATTCTCAAAAAGATGCAGGTATTCTGCCCGCATTGCATCCTCATGCTCCCAAGTATCGTCCTCAGGACCGTACCAGGTCCATTGGACCTTTACAAGCCCTATGGATCGATTCCAGAGTTATTTGATTTTCTTCTCCAGAATGCGTACCAGATGCACTTGAAAAGTGCCTTCTTTCTCCACCTGAATCACAGTCCAATCAATAACATGATTAACATGAGGTATATATTGCTTGAGTAATGATACATGGAATACATTATGAACGGACATAGATGCAGGCAATGCAATCATATAAGCTACTGGACCAATTCTTTCTAGGATTTCAAATGGCCCACAATAGTGAGCTACCAACTTTGAACAATTTCCCAACTTTAGGGAACTTCTATTGCCCCTCACTTTCAAGAATATATGATCACCCACTTTAAATTCTCTATGATTTCTGCCCTTATCAGAATAGTTTTTCTTCCTGTCTTGGGAAGCCTTTAAATTTTGTTTTATTTTAATCATTTGCTCCTCCATTTCCTTGAGAAAATTTGGCCCAACCACTGGTCTGTCTGCTGGGTTATCCCAACTTACTGGTGTGTTGCACTTTCTGCCATAAAGTGCCTCAAATGGGTCATTTTTAGAGATGCTTAGTAGCCATTGTTATAAGAAGACTCTACTAAGTGTAGGTAGTCTTCCCATTTTTATGGTTTATCCATCACATACATCCTTAACATATCCTCAATCACTTGATTCACTCTCTCTATTTGACCATCTGATTATGGATGATAAGCTATACTAAAATTCAAGTTTGTTCCAAATCCATTAAATAATCCCTTCCAAAATTTTGAGGTAAATTTTGGATCTCTATCAGACACAATTGTCTTGGGTATGCCATGTAATCTAGAAATTTCCTTCATCTAAACATCGAGAATGTTGGTTGCCTTGTGAGTGAGCTTAACTAGAACAAAATGGCCAGATTTAGTAAGTTTATCCACCACTACCATGATAGAATCATGTTGCTTGTTTGTTCTAGGCAATTTAGTGATGAAATCCATTGTTACAACTTCCCATTTCCACTCAAGGATGGGTAATGGTTGTAGAAAACCAGCTGGGTGTCTATGCTCAACCTTTACCTTTTGACATTCCAAACATCTGGCAATAAAATCAACAACCTCTTTCTTCATGCCTAGACAATAATATTGGCTCTTGATAGCTGCAATAGTTTTTTGATATCCTGGGTGCCTAGCATAAGGCACATTATGCATTTCTCTCAATATCCAATTTTTCGACTCTTGGGAATTTGGTACATAAATTCTTCCCCTGTACATGAGAATTTCATCATTATCTAGCTTATATTCCTCAAATTTCTGCTGCAAAATACCTTGCTGTAATTTTTCCACTAATTCCTTGTATTGTAAATCTGATTTGGCAGCCTCTATAATTTTGTCTTTCAAATCTTATTGTTACATGATAATGATTGTAGCATGCAATTCATGCACTCTTATGCTGAGTGCATCAACCACTTTTTCCTCTTTCCCCTTGATATTATTTATATCAAAGTCATATTCACTTAGAAATTCTAACCATCTGCTTTTCCTAGAATTTAGAGTTGGTTGATCAAATAAATATTTCAGACCATTATGGTCTGTTCTCAGCTCAAACCTTTTCCCCATGTGGTAGTGTCTCCATTTCCTCAAGGCATGCACTATGGCTTCCAACTCCAAATCATGAGTGACATAGTGTCTTTCATGCTTCTTTAACGTCCTTGACTCATAACATATAAAAAACCCATTTTGACTGAGGACTCCACCAAGTCCCTCTTTACATGCATCTATTCATACAATAAAGTCTTCATTTGGGTCTGCAATCCTTAGTATTAGATCACTTATTAATAACTGTTTCAAGTGTTGGAAACTTCTTTTACAATCCAATGTCCATTGAAACTTCACATCCTTCTTTTGTAAGGAAGTGATTGGGTGTGCAATCTTTGATAATCCTTCAATAAATCTCTTGTAGTAGCCTGCAAGGCCCATGAATGAACTAACCTCTATAACATTCTTTGGATTTGACCATTCTCTAATGGCTTCTATCTTCTCAGGATCCACTGCTATCCCATCCTTTGAAATGATATGCCACAAATAGTGAATTTGCTTCTGATAAAATGAGCACTTGCTCAATTTGGCATACAAGTGATGCTCCCTTAATACTTGCAACACCATCCTAAAATGATGTTCATGCGCTTCCTATGACTTATAATATATAAGAATGTCATCCAAAAAGACAATGACAAACTTGTCTAAATATTCTTGGAAAACACCATTCATTAAGCACATGAAAACAACTGGTGCATTTGACAACCCAAATGGCACCACTGTGAACTCTCAATGGCCATACCTTGTCCTGAAGGTGGTATTGCTGATATATTCCTCTTTAATCCTTACCTGATGGTATCCTAACCTGAGATCTATCTTTGAAAAGATCTTTGCACCCTTGAATTGATAAAAAAGATCATCAATCCTTGGCAGAGGATACTTGTTCTTAACAATCACTTTATTCAACTGTCTGAAATCAATGCACAATCTTAATGTCCCATCTTTCTTCCTCACGAACAAGATTAGAGCACCCCAAGGTGACACACTTGGGTGTATATACCCCTTCTTCAAAAGTTCTTCAAGCTACGTTTGCAACTCCTTTAACTTTGGTGTACTCAATCTGTAAGGAGTCTTTGACACTGGAGCTACTCCCGAAATTAAATTTATAGAGAAATCAATATCTCTCTTTGGGGGTAGTCCTAGTACCTCCCTAAACACATCTTCAAATTTTTCCAAGATTGCATAATCTTCCAAACTTGGCACCTTATCTTTAGGTGTCGCTTTCATACGTGATGCAAATATCTAACACCCTTTTTTGTAACATTTCTTCAGCTGCAATGCTAAAATTTCTCGGATGGTTACTGCCCTGGGAATTCCCTGCACCTTCCTTAGGGTCCCTTCCTCATCCAAGCAAGTAAATGCCTTGTTATGATAGTCTAGGATGGCATGATGCTGGTCCAACCAATCCATTCCAATTAGACAATCATAGGAACCTAAAGGCAAGATGTTCAAATCCGCCCTTGTGTTCAGTACATTCATGTCCATAAGACATCACTAAACTATCTCATTAACTTTTATTTTGGCTTTGGTAGCCAACTGCACCAACCAAGATTTTCCATGCTTGCTTCTTGGAAATTGCAAACTTTCCACCATCTTAGGATCTATATAACTGTGACTAGCTCCTGAATCAATTAAAATAACAATGGTTTGGTTGTTGGTCATACCTTCCACTTCAATCATATGAGAATGATACTCTGCTTTCTTGTTGTCGAGGGATGCATAGATCCTTGGTACAATTGTGCCCATGTCCTCCATTGCTTCAGCTTGTTGTACATTGTGAACATTTCTCACTTTTTCACCTCTATGAGGACAATCTCTGTACACATGATCTCCTTTACAACCCCAACATTGAATATGTGGTTGCCTTGGCCTTTGACCCCCTGTCTCAATCGTTATGGGTTCTCTAGGATTTTGCTGTCCCTATGGATTATTTATGAAGAATGGTGGCTTAGATCCCTTCTTCCTCCGATCCACCTTGAATTTTTTTTTGTCTTTCCCAGCTTTTTGGAAAGTTGACCTTGATTTTTGCTGATCATAAAGGCATTTAGCTCGCCTTATGGTCTCCTCCAATGTATTTGGATCATCATACTGTATTTTGTCATTAATGAATGACGAAAATCCACTTAAATACCTTTGAATTTTAACTGTCTCATCCTTGATGAAAGAGACATACTTCAACAGTTCTAGAAACCTTTTTTCATATTCATTTATTGTCATACTTCCAAGCTTGAGTTCAAAGAACTCTTTCATTTTCTTGTCGTAATATCTCTTAGTCAAGTGTTTCTTCTCAAAATACTTCTTGAATTCCCTCCAAGTAACACTTTTCTCTTTAATGTGTTGCACCTGCACAAGCTGATCCCACCACATGGATGAATTTCCCTTGAGTTAATAGATAACAATTTTACCTTCTGCATGAGAAGAATAATTATGCAATTGAAAATACTTCTCATGCCCAACAACCATGTTTCTGCATCTTCATCCTTCTTGTGCTCACCATCAAATGTAAGAGGTTTGATTTTGTTCATTTCTCCTCGTAGCTCATCCACCCTAGACCTCTTGTTATTCCTAAAAGGGGATGGACTTGAGCTGCTCTATGCTCTCTTATTGGAATGCCTCGGGGAGTGGTGGTGATTTCTACTAACACTTCTTGTTCTTCTTTTCTCATCAGGAGACTTGTGACTTCTTGATTTTCTTGATCCACTCTCCTTATCCAATTTATTTTCTATTCGGTTCAAGCTATGAATTAACTTAATTTTGAAGTCATATTGCTTCTCATTGTCTCACATAATCCTTTCATTATCATCTTTATGGATTTGGAAATCCTTCTATAAATTTTTAATGGTCTCTATCATATTCAAGTTTTCATTCCTTTCATCTCCATGTCCATTGGAGTTTGTTCCTTCAATGCCCAAATGGACATACATCCCTCTAATTTCATCCTCCTGACTATAAGGCCTCTGTGCCTCTTCCATTCATATGAATCTATTTTGATATTTATCTGATCTATTTGTTGTTAACTATGTAAAATGTGCCACCAACAAAACTTTGTCAGGCTAACCGTTTCAACAATTTCATGAAAATATGAACCATTCTGGTTCAATAATATGTATCATAATTTTTTCTTCTGATTTACTAGAAATTTGAATGACCATATCAATTCTTTGGGTGTATATTTATATTCCACTATCCAATACCTTTCCAACGCCTACTCCCATGCTCGATTCTGAGTCTTGAGCATAAAGTTATGGCTATTTAAAAATTGCCAATTTTTTTTTTTTTTTTTCAACTTGGCGCAACTTTGTGCTGTAAATATGAATTTTTGCACCTAATCCTTTGGAATTTTCATAGGATATAAATTGGGCTTCCTCATATACATATTATGGACACTTTTTCCAAGTTTCACCTCTTTCAGGGTTCTGGGATGCTAGTTACAATCTGTTGAAATTCCATACCAAAATACCATATTGTAACTAGTATGCTATAGGTTTCTTATTTTCCATATTAAACTCTTTTAATATGCCCATAAACTTAATTCATCTCTTGGAATGTATTATATGGTTCCATATCCTTCCATTGAGTTCTCCCATGCCTCAATCTGATTCTGGAGCAGAAAGTTACGGTTCTTTGAAGTTAGATGGGTCTTAAAATTTACCCTCCATTGTTTGTGTTGTAACTTTCTCATAAAAGCTCCGTTTGAAGAACGGTTTAAACCATTAGAAAGATATCTACGAGTTATTTTTATTAGAGTGCCTAAAAATTCTCTTGAGGGCCTCAAAAATTTGCTGCAAAAAGATTACGTTCAAATGATATAAAACATCACAGAAAATCACTGGTTTTCTGTTGTTGTTCAGCCTTCAAACAACTTCGCATGCACAAATTTCAACCTGTAAACCCATATTCACCATGAAAAAAAAACACAAGGTAAATCATGCTTCACGCACGTTAAAACCATTGTATATCACTTCTCTGTCACACCAATAACTTGCGCACACTACTTTTATGTCGCGCGCCAATATCCACCGCGCACAGTTTTGGTTCTTGCACTATTTCCTATTGCACGCAGTTTTTGTATCACGCGCTGACGTTTCATGTGAATTTCACTCTATGCGATGCATCATGCCAAAATTTAGTATACCCCACTGTGCACCAATACTCTGTGTGCACCATTAACTAAATTGTCGCGTGACAACATATACCCACATTGTGCGTGCACCAACAAAGTTTCTCCATGCTCAGCCAATACTGCGCACACCACATGTGTCATTATTATGTGTGTGCACACCGCGCAATGCTAAATTTAGCATGCATACCTGGACACCAACATTTTTTTCTGCAGCACCAAAATTTAGCGCGCGCACCTGCACACAGACATTTTTCTGCATGGTGCCAAATTTTAGCGCGCCCAGCCGCACACCAACATTTTTCTGCGTGATGCCAAATTTTAGCGTGTGCAACCGCACACCAACATTTTTCCGCGTGATGCCAAAATTTAGCATGCACACTAGCACGCCAATATTTTTCTGCATAGTGCCCAATTTTTACATATCACCAGCTTTTACTGCACATCATACATTTTTAGTGCGCCCACCTGTGCACATTCATTTTTATGTGCATCAATTCTTTGTGAATTACGCTACAGAAATCTGGGCTTTTGCTTAACGTTTTCCCCAATTTACCATATACATTTTGCAACTATGAAATTCATTCAATTTCACCTCGATAACACTAGTTCATCCTCTGCAAAAACAAATCGTTGTGGTTGACATTTCAGGGACGAATTCACCCAAAATCAATTCACAAATTGAGAATCTTAATTATAAAACTCGCTCCAACTATCGTGGCTTCACTGTGACTTCAAATTCGACCAATTCCAGGTCTTCATTTGCTAGAACAGATATTAAATCAAGAATATCTCACCACATAGCCGAATTTCTAAATTTTCCCATGAATTTAACAACAGAAATTGAGGATTTTTCCCAATTCTGCCCAATTGTTGTTACTTTTTACCATGGATTCTCTGTAACTCGAAATTTGGCTACTTTGAAATCAATCCTCTATGACATTTCACTTCAACTCACTTGTTCAGCTCATCTAGGCTCAACGTTGAAAACTGAAGCTATGATACCATATTGTAACGTCCTTGACCATTCATGCCGGGCCACGCTACACCAGAGAACTCTTACGTTCTCTCCGCGGAACATACTGTAACATACCCAACATCCAACTGAGCTATGCCAAATACATTTTTTGAATTACATGAAATTAAAATATATACACACAAAACTCTTACACACACACACACACACACACACACACACACACATAACACGTAAACAACCAAATACATATGTAAATGAATAGATTCATACTCAAATAGCAGTAAACGTATACATGCAGCATATATAGTCAATACCCATAAATATACAGACAATTATAACCACACATAAGATAAAACCATAAAATAAACAGGTAATGACAATGCAACATGTAAATTTATCACACAATTGACACTTATCTTGGTAAGAATATCACCAACTGCGTGTAGACCTTCCACGAACCTCCTAGCATTAGATCACATTGTTCATCACTCTTAGCAATGATTCACCCCCGATATGGGACTAAACTTCAATCGGGTAAAGGGATTCCTAGCCAGGCTAAAGGCTCATAGACAACAGGAAAGACTCTGTCTCAGGTGCCAACTCAAACTAACAACCTACAGTCCCTCTTTCCCCACATGTCTGTCCCACCAAGGAAGTGTGCCCCTTCTCTTCTCAACAGTCCTTTGACTACCCCACTTCCTTTCTAGGATTCAAAAATAGGCCGGAAAGGAAGTCTCAGAGCATTGTAGCTGCAGTTTAGCACATTTAGGAAATCAATTCCCAACAATTCTCTCACCTAGAGAATTTCTCACGGGCCTGACAACTCGCCTCTTCAATATCCCATGGGCCTGACAACCTGCTTCTTCAGTCCAGCTCCCAAGATAAGTAGATACACCAACACAAAATGGCTATGGATACAGGTTCAGGTACAATCATGAAGATACGAAGGATAGCTCAATGGGTTTGTGCATGCTCATGGATGATTGACTGGATGACTGAATGATGGAAGGAATGATGGGAAGAATCATGAAAAATATGGAAAAATGAAGTAAGTCCCAACAATATGTATGCATGTCCCCAATTTGACACTTGTCATGTTGGGAGCTACTTTGGCCCCACTTGTCCCCAGCTTTAGAACTTAGGATAAAATAGTTATCCATACTTTATGATTTAAGAAATATTAATATAATATTCATTTTTTTCTTAAGCTCCCTAGCTTAGCCCTTTTCCTTAAATTTTAGGCCCCTCCCTTTCCCTAACCAGTGGAGTTTAGTCCTCCATCTCTTTTATCATGGTTGGTCTGTACGCAGCGATGTATTTTATATTAATTATGAGACATAATTAATATAAAATACACATTTCATGGCATAGTGTGCACATGTACCGCGCAATAAAATGAGCAAGTTTGCACATTACAGGATACTGCGCACAACAACATAAGTGCACGCAATTTTGAGGCCAGGTAGCCTTTTGTGTATATGTTGTGTTTTATAGGCTGGTGAGCTAGTTATTATAAGCTAGGATGCTTATGTTGAGTATGAGCTAGTCATTCTCAATGTACATTCTTAATTGTTGAGTATGACATATGCAACCTTGCAACCAAAGGTGAATGTTTTCTTGCTTATTTATAAACTATTAATGAGTATTCCACACATCTTATTCTAGTATCTTCTTCGTCTTTCACATTGTATTAGAGCAAGCTTTGCTTTAATCTACTTATGGAGAGGAGTCGAATTCTAGGGATCCACATATCCAAAATTGTTGTTTTCATCATGGGTTGAAAAGGAGAAATGAAGTCTTCATCCAATTCTAATTCCCTATTATATGGTTTACATAAATGTTGGTTATGACGGTTGTCATTCTCAATGTACATTCTTAATTGTTGAGTATGACATATGCAACCTTGTAACCAAAGGCGAATGTTTTCTTGCTTATTTATAAACTATTAATGAGTATTCCACACATCTTATTCTAGCATCTTCTTCGTCTCTCACATTGTATTAGGGCAAGCTTGGCTTCAATCTACTTATGGAGAGGAGTCGAATTCTAGGGATCCACATATCCAAAATTGTTGTTAATTTCTATTTAAGTTTGATGTTTATATGGTTATCATTGTTAGTTGTGACACATTCGTTGTTGTTGAAGACTTATATGTGATGGTGTTTGTAGCTGAGAATGTGGTTGTTCATTTTAAGTAATATTGTTATTTTACAAATGTTGTTGGTGTTTAGCTAACTTGTGGTGAAGGGTCTAGTACAATACATTTAGAAAACATTACCAAAAAATATTGTGGTTTTCGACATGCCTCTACCAGAGCCAAAAGTGATATGGGTGGAGGAGGCGGGGCACATAGGTCCAACAAATCATAAGATAGACCATTAAAGAACACTCAAAAATGGTCTTGAAATGAAAATATAGGTTCCTCAACATGCCTCCAAGTCATATGTTGGAAGAGGGAGTTGCTTGAGGTATTCAAAGGGCATAGACATACTCATTTGTTATCAATAGATGCTTGGTTGTAGGGAGATATTGAAAATTTCATCCAACATCCACGTGGATACAAAATTATAATGAACATATGTTCGCATTCGGAATTGAATCTATCTCTTTACATTTTCTATAACATCCACTAATGAATAAGCATTCGCTGACGATTATGGTATTCTCTGTTGCGCCCGGGGCTTGGCCATGGAGGATGGTGATGCTCGACATCACCCCAACCCCTCCGCAGCTAAGGCACGATCCCAGAACTTTTATGTTTTGGTATCAGAGCACAACATGGAGAAAAATGGAGAGTCACATTCAAATCGATGGAGACTTAAATCATCGCTGGAGACAATGGAAACGAAAATAAATTCTGACATGCACAAATTTAAAGCAGGCCGAGAGCATTTTGTTTCCCGATTTCCCAGACTCAACAAATTCAATGCTGAAAAAACACATGAATTTGTGTTACAGGAAACTCTTGTTTCATTTGACATTCAGAGCCGCCAATCAAATGGTAGTGTGTTATCATTGGGGTTGTGTTGAATTGAGGCTGAGTGGACAGTTCAAATATTCTAATTAAGTGTTGTGGCCTGACCTTCATGCAGTAGATCATGGTTGGTACTGTTCTCTGTTGTGCTCGGGGCTTGGCCATGGAGGCTGGTGATGCCGAGCATCACCAGCCTCCATGGCCAAGCCCCGGGCGCAACTCCAGTAAATTCTAGACACTTGAGACTGACTACAAAAATTTTCACATTGCTCAGCCCTGTACAGTGTTGAATAGTCAAATTTTCAAGAAGAGGGAATTTTGCTGTAATATTCTCAAGTGTATTATCATTTGTAGAGACGAGTGATAGAGAACATGTTATGAGGCATCTGATACCGCTGAAGTAAGGGGGTAGTTGTGTAAAAGAAAAAACCTGGAGCTTCAATAATGTTAGACATTGGCAAGAAAATAGAGAAGTTGGAACATCCAATACAATGCCAGTCCATACATTGCTGAGAACAATTTGTTTCACCCTTTTTAAAGATGCGGATTGCACCCATTTCTGAAAACATTTACAAATGTTCCCTTTGTCAATATCACCCATGGAAACTAAAAGTTCAAAACTTTCAAGCTGAGTGGAATGAAAGAATAGGACAGTATTAATTGCCCATTTTGTTATTTCTCCTTCATTAGGAAAGCATTCGCTGGAAAATTTCAGATGGGGTAATAAAGTGTAGAGGCGTCACCATCGACTAGATAGCACAGAACAACGTGTTGCAGCTCTTAAAGAAATTTTTGAGAGAATGTAAGAAGAGATTAAGTTATCTGGCAAAGCACTCAGTTTGTCACTTGCCATTGATGCCGTTTTCAGACATAAGGAATCATGAAAATGTAGAGGGATATAGTGCCTAATGCAGATGAGTATGGAACAAGTGTTGTGCGTCAGATCAGATGAACCATTTGCCATGTCATCTCACAGACTCGCTGTGTATGCCAAGTGTTATCAGTGGACGTGCTGCCAAAATTAGTTGATGCATTGAACCAATAAATTTCCCTATGTTGTCACATTCCACACTCTATGTAATGAATTTTATATAGAGTGGAGGCTATTACGCAGGATCAAATTTGAAGAGCCAGGTGATATTTCAATTTGAAAGGTTATGCATAAAGAATACTTTTTTTTATCTGGATTAAAAAAGATTAACATTATTAAAACAAAATTAATAAATATTTTAATAATAATGGTTATTTCTATATTAAAAATAATGTTAAACAATGTTATTTTTTTAAGACTTCTCCTAGATATATATTAAAACTTGATACTTATATAATGGAAGCAATTATTAAATGCTGAAATATATACACATTACTAAGTTGTAAAATAAATTGTTAAACAAGTTGAAATGTATGAATAATGGTTTTAATAAAGATAATTTGTTTTATGGTCTAAGGATCAATACAATTGGAAGGACATTCTTTAACCAAAACAATTATATAAATCTCAAATCATTTTTGGGTATTGGTTTCTTAAATCTTTTGAAAAAAATTTTAATACTTGGGTATTGGTTTCCCATGGGACCGTGCCTTAGCCGCAGGGGGGCTGGGGCGATGCAGGGCATCGCCAACCTCCATGGCCAAGCCCCTGGCTCAACAAAGAATACCATAACCATGAGCGAATGCTTCTTCCTTAGTGTCTCTTCATCCTCCTATCTTATGACCAAATAATTCGTGACACAACCTAGTCATAGATCTAAAAGGAATTTGACATCTGAAATGTTGGGCATGCATGTAGACTCAGATGGTGCATTCATTGACAATAGAGAAGAGTATGGATCATCTACATCTTCATCAAAACATTCATCTGAAGACAATGTAGACTCTGATGGTATTTCAGAAACCACGAGTCAATCTGAATAAGTGTATGGAACATTTTAAGAATTTTTTATCCGTATGATGTTTGTATGGTAACTAAAAAAGACCATTGAACTTACATATGATCTTACATGAAGTTATGAATCTTTTGTTATGTTTTATGAATGATATGTTTTTTTATTATGGATACTATATTAAAATTTCTTAGTTCATATGTTTTGAATATGGTCAATATAACAATACTTTTAAGAAACTATTTATGTTTCATTCAATGTAACTTGTATTTACTTTTTTATTGTTAAAAGGAAAAAATATTAAAAAGTGACGTTGAATTTTTAAAGTATATTAAATGATATTTTCATGGCATTATGTATTACCTTGTCCTTTGCATGATGATAATATTTAAAAAGTAAACATTTAAGGGTTGTTTTTATGATTTTGTTTACAGTAATGATGAGTTCTTTTACCACATTATAAAAATGTGTCATTTTAATACCCTAATTTTAGAATGGGTGCTACCGGTAGCAGTACTTTTCAATTTGATGGTTGATTTTGAGGTTTTGGTTTTAATGGTACCAAGTGATAAAAATACGATTTCAAATGATTTCAAAATTTAACGTTTTGAAAAGAAAAAAAAATTCAAAAACATCTTTTTTGTTTTTAGGTGCTAATTTTAAGGTTTTTTTGAGCTATTGTCTAAGTTTTGAAGGCAATGTTTGAAAAATGTTGTAATTTTGACCCCGTTTAAAAAATTGGTGCTATCGGTAGCACCACTTTTTGATTTGGGGGTTGATTTTGATGTTTTTTATGCAAAAATATGGGTTTTTTGGGCCAGAGTTCTCGTTTTGAGGTCACAGTTCTCATTAAGTTGGTAACTATGTTTCAAGCAAATCACCATCTTAAGTACATTTTAATTTACATTACAATTGGGTTCGACCTAGGGATATTACAGCCATAGTACATGCTTTAAAAATGTGGAGGCATTACCTCCTAGGTAGAAGATTTGTTCTTATGACAGACCATAGTGGGTTGAGATATCTATTTGATCAACCAAATCTCAATGCTAGACAAGCTATATAGATGCATCTCTTTAGTGAGTTTGATTTTGAAATCAAACACATCAAAGGAAAATAAAATAGGGTGGTTGATTCCCTTAGCAAAAGTATGCGAGTGATTCACTTGGCAGTTGTAAGCACCTGTGAAACGGATGTCAGGGAGAGAGTCAAAAGTGCACAAGAAAAAGATGCATTTTTCAATACTGTAAAATCATACTTAGAACAAGAGCCCATTGGGATGAAGTATGAGGATTATCAATTGCCGAATGATGGACTTCTAACCTACTAAGGTAGGTTGTATATCCCAAATTGTGACAAACTGAAGAGGCTCATGATGGATGAACTACACAAAATACCATATGTCGGTCATCCTGGTTATCATAATATGATCACAACCACTAGGAAATTGTTTTATTGGCCAGTATTGAAAAAGGACACAACTGATTACTTAGCCGAATGTCTAGAATGCCAATAGGTTAAGGCAGAGAACTGACATCCAGCAAGAATGTTGCATCCCCTACCAATTCCAAAATGGAAATGGGAAACCATCTCCATGGATTTCATCACAGGGTTACCAAAATCAACAAAACAGAATGATGCCATCATGGTGGTTGTGTAAAAACTGAGCAAGACTGCTCACTTCATTTTAGTCAAGTCAATTTGCAAGGAAATAGATATGGCTAATATTTTTCATGAAAGAAATATTTGGACTGCATGGCATGCCTAAGGAAATCATATCTGACTGAGATACAAAATTTACTTCGAATTTTTGGAAATCTCTATTTGCTTTTGAAAATAAATTTTTATTTAGTATAGCCTATCACCCTCAAAATGATGGACAGATAGAGAGAGTAAACCAAGTATTAGAGGACATGTTAAGGATGCATGTAATGCATCATCTTAAGAAGTGGGAAGACTACCTACCATTGGTAGAATTTGCCTACAACAATGGCTATCGAGAGTCATTAAAGATGATCAGCCCCTTTGAGGCCCTTTATGGTAGATAATGCAATATTATAATCACCTGGGATAACCCAATACACATAATTACAACTGACATAGATATGCTAAAAGAAATGGAACAACACGTAATTCACATAAAACATAATCTGAAAGTGGCTCAGGATAGACAAAAAAACTATGCAGACAGAAAAAAGACTCCTATATAGTTCAAAATAGGGGACCATGTGTATCTTCAAGTTAGACCTAGTAAAACTCCTTGAGAATGAGAGACAGTGCCAAGATGGCACCTCAGTATTGTGGACCCTTTGAAATTTTTGATAGAGTGGGGTTTGTAACATATATGCTAGCACTTCCTCCCAGAGTGAAGGAACATAATGTTTTCCATGTTTCATTACTGAAGAAATATCTACATGATTCTAATCATATAATTGACTAGTCTATGATTCAGGTGGAACCAAAGGGATAAATCCTACCAGAACCACAATGCATAATAGATAGGAAGGAAACCCCACTCAAGAACATAACCATTGCATAGGTCAAGGTGCAGTGGAAACACTTTGGTCTAGATGACGCTACATGGGAAATGGAGGATGCCATGAAACATGCATACCCATTTTTGTTTACTTATGTACAAATAGAGCACATCGTCAGGTAGAACATAGAGGAAGATGTTCCTTTAGGGGGGGCGGGGGGGATTGTAAAAGCTCTGTTTCCCCCAGCTTGTAAATATAACTATAAATTTCCCAAAGAATCTGGCAGAATAAATATGTGTGAACGTTGGATTTGATGGACCTTTTGTTATAAAAGGTAATGTATGTATTTCTGTCATTAATTTAAAATGGATAGTGTTGCATAACTGCTGAAAGGGGGGTTTTCCAAGATAGATCATGATTCTATGAGAGATATATGGTGAGGGGAACCATAAATGGTTGATATAACCCCCACCAAAATAGTACCTCACTAGATTTAATTGCTTAGACCCAAAACAAGCCTTTGACCCATAAATGAATTACCAGTCATGTTGGTAGTTGGAAATGTACTCCTCAAGATTTAATGAGGAGACGGGGTAGAGAACCCATCTGCAAGACTTCCATACCTAACGAGGAGCTAGGGATTCAGACCCACACAATTGTGCTGAGGAAGGAAATAAATGAATTAATTTCATGGGAAGAGGCAGGTCTGTGAGGAAGCAGAGTGGAGAAACCAATCTCCAAGAGTGAGAAGAGAAATTGTAGCACTCTGGTTCAAAGAAGAACTGAGAAAAAAGCTCATTCTGGGTGCAAGAATCTACAAAAACATTTCCAGTCCAAGATGATAAATGAGGTTGACGGGTGTCTGTGAAAGTACTCGTGTAGACCCCCTTGCTTGGTACAAAGAAAATTGGTTTCCAAGCCCCTGTTGGAGGAGGAGAGTAACCTCTATCCCTGACTATCATGGAACAAGAAACAAGAGTCTCTCTCAAAGCATCATGGTATAGCTCGGGGGTGGCCAACGGTAAATCTATTCATGAGTGGTTGTTCCTACAGTTGGGTGGAAACATGCACCCCCTTTAGCAATCGTTTCACGATTATGGTTTGTGATAAGTATTTTCACACTCTATGTACTAGAATTTAAAAGAATGTTTGAATATACATGTTTATGACTAAAACTTGTATTGAATGGTTAAGGTAAAGATGTTTATTTTTTCTCTATGAACCCATGATTTTGAATGGTCTGATGGTTTTTTTAGCTTAGCAAATAAAGAGTTATGGGATGTGGGTCTGTAAGAGATTCGGGGTAGGGTTAGTTGAAATGCTTAAGTCCTGTCGACCTCTATAATTTATCGTCGCACGAATGCCAAGTTCAAACTCAGTGGAAAGGAGGGCCTCTCCTTTAGACTCTTCACCAGTGTGACTAAGGGCTCATGTCCACAACCTCTTCATGTCCATGACCTTAAGAAATTAATGGCTAAGAGATTAGCGTGTAGTCTATGATCATTTTCGGAGGACCTATATGGCCAAGGTATGGGGACCCTACGCTAGGCCCGAAAGGAGATAAGACTTTCTGGATTTGTAACTCTCGGAGTTTAGAGCTCCAGGGTTTTACGACCTTACCTTTTGAAAACCGACCGAAGGAAACTTGTGTTATGGTTACCCATGAGGTTGAGCGACGTCTGGCAGTTTCCCTAACCATGGCATATAGAATTGTCCCACTGTTAAACCCTGACCCACTTACCAATCGCGAAGTAACATGGATCGAAGATTCTAGGGTACTCAAGAGTCCCCCTAGCCATTGAATATACATCGAGGTAAGTATGACATTGAATACTTTAGGAGAAAAGAGGTGTTATAACACCAAGTTAACCAAACGTTGTACTTACAAATTGATGAAATCCATGGATCTAGGGAGTCCATTAGGAACCCCTCTGAATGATCTGATCAACCAGTGGAGGGAATCACGTATGGTACTTCAACGAAGTACTAATTTAGAAGAGAGGAGCGGCCATAATACCAAAGCCCCCGAATTCCATAGCTACTAAGTAACGAGAACCATAGATCTAGGGACCCTTTAGGATCTCCCATGAGCATAGATCTAGACTGTGGTCATCCTGATGTTAACCACTCTAGAAGAAAGGAGGAAACCATACAACGAATCCTATGAATGATGAAGTTACAAAGTAACAGGGGCCATAGATCGAGGGGTCTACATGGATACATATTGACCATGAGATCTAAGGGTGGTGGAAGGATTTCATCCCGAAGTGATGTGGCACACTAACGTCACCTAAGGTGACATGGACCCACGATTGATGTTCCACGTGTCACCTAGATTCGTACATTTCACAGAACCTATGTTCCCATTAAAACATGACACATTTCACCCACTGTAGGGGCCACATGTCATCTCTACCTTGCTATGTGTCACCATTGGCACATCCATCCAGTGGGTGGAGCTTTTGGGAGTCACCTATCCTTGCCTCCATGTCTAATATGTCACCACGTGTAAGGGTGGACCCTTCAAGAGTCTGGGACTTCAGGACTCCGGAGATTTAGAGTGTAGAGTCACAGATAAGATGAAAGGCATGAAGGCCAGAGCCACGTGGAGAGATTTTAGGCTCCTTCAAGAGTTCAATAATTTGGGACTCCGAAAAACATGCGTGCATAAAGGAAAAGGGGCATTCAATACCGAAGCACTGAATGTTGAACATCCTCTAGCCTGTGTGTTAAATGAGGATAAAGTCTTGTCGTTGGATTGGACGGTGGATGGACTTCCCCCATGAAAGTAGGAACTTGGAGATGGTATAGATGAGGTGGGCCCATGTGGGCACCATGTGGCCCATGACTGATAACACCCGAAGAAATTTGAGAGGCCATAAATTGAAATCCAAATCTCGGTTATGAGTCTGGTAGCATTCGTTAGAAATCCATGGTTGAGTAGAAGAGGATGGAGACCTCAGAGAGATGATTCAAGATGATAAAATTAAGCGAAATTTTGATGCTCCATCCCTCAAAAGGGTACTTAGGGGTCGAGTGTGTTACATATAGAATGGTCCATTAGGCAGAGGTACACTTGGTCGTGCGTCGGTACCCTGTTGGGTGAGGAGAAGATGTCTCTGTACTCTTCCATGATCCCGTCCACTTTCTTCTGCTAGAAAGAGAGGCTTTGTGTAGAGGCCATAGATGTGGTGGCAACCTTCTTCTTACTGTGAGAATGGATAAAAAATAAGATGAACTTCTCGGTCTGTGAAATGAACTTATTGCATTGTTGAGCGGAGATTAAAGAAATAGTGGTAGGTGGCGCTACCTCTAATATCCTGTACAATTTTCTACCCAAAGGAATAATAACATTGTGGGTTCTAGATTCATACACAACATATCACTTCCACCAAGATGGTTGTCCTAAAATAAGATCACAAACTTCAAGGGGAGCAATATCACACAATACCTCATTTTTGAAAGGCTTGTTGTCATAGAGAAGATGACACTATTGGATGACAAAAAAATCTCTTCCTTGGAGAACCCAACTGATGGTGTAGGGTTGTGAGTGTGGTGTCGTCGATAGGTCTATCCACTTGATGACCCCTGTTGAGATAAGTTCTTCTTACTGCTGTTATTGACAATGAAATGAAGCGAAACCCCTTTTACCCACATATGTGAGTGAAAGAGGCATTCCCCTTCCTCTGGTTCTTTTGGTTCGCTTGGCTAGAATTTGGTGGTAACGATAGTGGCACTGGATTCAACATCGTAATCCACTTCCCTCCTTCTGGATTTGATTCAGAGTCAAAATCTACCTCTGACTTAGAATCTTTCATCTCGATCACTAATGACAGATTAGAGTGGCATTCTTTGGTGTTGTGCCAAGGGATTTTATGGTATTCACACCATTTTCCCATGTCCTTCTTTGACTTCTCATTACCATTCTTGTGTTGCGGCTTGGATTGGTTGTCCTGAGAGTGGCCATATTTTCTCTGTCCCTTTTTTTGTGGGTTGGGGTCTGTTGGCACAAGGTTAGACCCAAGGTTCAATGCTCAAGAGCGCACCAACGAAGCCCTAACTACTGACCCTTTCGGAAACACCTGTGAAGCAAATGAAGTCTCACCTGAGGTAGAGGAAGGGGTGGTTGCAAGACTCAAGTGTCTGCAACCTTAGCTAGGACACAAATATGTGATTATATCCTTTACAGAGCACTTGGCACCATTCATTCATCACTATTCACCCTTATTGTACTTCGAAGATAAGACAAAACGTCACATTACTTGCTCAGATATAAGATATTTCAGTTTTTAGCAACAACAAAACATATTAGATCCTGTAGATGAGCACTAAGCATCCCCATACACATCATATATACTATTCATATACATCTAGTGAATCACAAAGCATAATAAAATCTATCTAATCATGGCATAGAACTTAGCAAGATAATGAAAACACAAGGAAAAAACATCACAAACCATGACACATAGGTTTACGTGGTTCATCCCCACCCTGGGGCTATGTCCACAAAGTCTTCTTCTTCTTTATTAGCTTGGTCAATCTGATTACAATACAGAGCTCAACTTGTACTCTGCATAGGACATGAGATCTACGTGCACCTCACCAAATCCTCCTTCCCTGAGTAGATCTAACACAGAGCCTTATTATAATCCATACACTCAACACTTACAACACTTGCACTCAGCTTTGCAAGCCTCTTACAATCATGCACACATAATTTACATTCGATCACACAGATCTAATTACTAGCACTAAGCCATCGACCCTTCTTACATTGACTAGCTACATATTTATACTTTACAACATGGGCCTAAACATGGGTAAACCCATGGGTCGACATCCCTTTCCCATTACATTAACACAAAACCTTAAAAGTGCCCCAAAAGTGGGCCAAGATCCCGTGATCTCTGCTTCGCCTGGCGCTCTATCTTTGACAGGCTGTTGAAGTCCAAAATGGTCAAATATGACCAAGTATTCCTCAAAACTTGGTCAAGGGTGAACAGGATCCCAACCCTCACCGGTGACTTGGCCCGAGTTACTCTAGTCTAATCAACTCCGCTTCGAATGTATCGAGCTTGGCCCAAGCTATTTCGACCTGATGCAATGCGACAACCTCTTGCTCAGTGAACTCCTGGATCACTGTGTTGTTTACTGGTCCTTCCATGCACTTTTCTACAGTGATGACAACCTGTTCAAGCTGAGCTGCCTGGCTCTAAACTTCAGTGAACATGTGGCATGCCTTCTCTTGGAGTGGTTGAAGTCGTTGAGAGACTTCCATCACTTTACTTTGCAGCATGTGTACCTATTGTTGGGTGGTGTGTTGTTCTAGAAATCACTTCATTCTTTCAATTGGAGTCAAGGCCTTCAGCTGCGCCTGTAGCATATTTGCATGCTGCTTTGATTCTTGGAGATGTGCTTCTAATGTCTAAAATTATGGGTTCTCTGTGAAGTTCTCATAAGTCTGGGCACTTCTAGTGCTCAGCTGCTTACATTCCAAAGCCAAGGTTTTTAATCTATCAATTGCGCTGCAGGAAGTTTCCTCCCTTACATCTCTTACTTCTTGTGGAGTCTCAGGCACGGTATGAAGTTCCAGATCTGCGATGCGTTGCTTAAGTTGCTAGATTAATTCTTCAAGTTGTGCCACCTGTTGTGGGACACATTCTTCAATTTTCACTTCAATGGCCATCATAGAGCAAACTTCTTTGTGAACTCTTTCCTGTACTTCAAGTTTCTCAGCTAGCAACTGGTCCTTGCTCTGCTGTAACTGTGCTTTTTCCTCCTCCCACTTCACTTGTAAGGCAAGCTTCTCCTGTTCTTCCTTCCTCTGTTGTACTATAAGTGCACTATGTACCTGTGCCAAAGCCTGGGTGGCTTACACTGTGTCTTCTTCAACTCGTCGAAGGCGAGCTTCGACTTTCTCGGTGATCTGGCATAATTGGGTGGGCTCATCAGTTGTTCCTGTTGTTTCAATTGTTAAGGGTGCCATAGAAACTGCTCAGCTGGACTAGAGTGCCTGCTGCACTTCTTTAAGTTCACCTTTGAGTCGGATGAATATCTCCTCCTGCTTCACTTCTTTCTTTTTTGCAATCTCTAGTGGGCATCATTCAGTGCAGCGATCAAGAAGTCGAAGTCGTCCTGTGTGAGGGTAGTCTTAAACATAGTTCGGGTGGCCTTACCTTTCTTTCGGGATGAGGGATTTTGTGGGTTGACCTTCCTTTTCTTAGAGGGGTCCTCCTCCTCTCTAGGTGGAGTAACCACGCCTTTGTTTTGCTCAACCTCTGTTCCACATAGTTCTTCACAATCTCCTCCCTTCACAGGTGAGATTGAAGTAGTCTTCGTGGATGTGCTATGGATATCTTGAACTTCATCATCCTTCTTAGTCTTGCTCGGACCAGGTGTATCCGGCATAGCTTCAGGGCTATCCACGTCAGACATCTCTTTGGGGTCTGCTGTAATAAGGAGGTCCAACGACCATTCCTTGGTAATCTACTCCAAGTCTTCTTCTGTCAACTTATAGTATGACTGGAGTTGATTTTTGTGCTCATCAGCGCGTGTTGTGATATAGGTGAAGTGGTGGTCTACGATGAATTTGATCAAAGGTCTAAACCTATGAAGTGTGTTTGGTGTGAGGCACGGTGTAGATTGGATTGCATTCTTCAATTGATTGTAATAAGTATGGAAGACGACATTGGACTGCCACTTCTTGTTCATGTCACTAGAGTACCACAACGTAGAGAACTTTGTGGCCAGTGGTTCGAAGGGTTCGATCTCCGGAAATGTGGCACCTTATGGTACCTCCCAAGCGATGAAAGTGATGAGTATGAGCAACCAACTAAAGTGGAACTCATACCCTTGGTCTTGCGCTTGTCTGCAGTCAAGTTCTAGCTGATTTACAAGGTACTTTTCCAAGTTCATTTGTATTCCCTTTGCGCACTTCCCTGTGARGTCAACTACAAATCCAATCACCTGTGTGGGTCTGTTCTTTTGGACTAACTTCCCTACGATCATCTGAAAACCAAGGCTCACTTCTACATTCTCGATAGAGGCTACCTTGTAACCTCATGTGCCCTTCTCTAGATCACCATATGTGTCTTTTATTCGTTGGGTGAGAGCGCGATCTKTGGTCTTTCCAAGGTAAACATCCTGCGGGTCAGGGCCCTGCATGCTTAGCCCTATGATCCAATTGATTAGAATCGGATCCATAGTCAAGCGGTGGTCCAACCATAAGTATCCTCCGTGGTAGCAAGACAACAACAATATGACGCATGCATTAACCTCCTAATGCCTCCCGAAATGAGGAATCTTCATTACATTGAGGAGGGTTGACTGCAAAAGGTTATGGGTCCATTAATGAGGGAAAATATTCGGGTTCCTGCCTTTTGTGATAGTTAAGTACTTGTACGGGGCTAGCATACTGTAAACCTTATGATCTCCAAGGTTATAATCACAAAATTTCAGTGTTGTGAGCTTATCCTAGTTAGCACGAACTGCGCACACTCCTTTCGGGAGGTACGCAATGACCACAACATATTTAAAGTCTCTGGGTATAGTGTCTCGATTCACTATGCCTCTTAGTGGTTGGATGTACTTAGGCAAGATACTTGGGTTCATCTTTACAATGGCAAAGTCATTTTCGAGCTTAGATCGTCTTTCTGAAGGCAGTCAGGATGGTCCTGCTCAAGCAGTGGAGGGGGAAGCTGGCAATTCTCCCGAGGATGATGCCTGTACACCTGTAAACATTCCTTGCTCTAAAATGACTCTCTCAGTCATTAAGTCAATTAGAACTTCTTCAACGATTTTCTCAGCAACACTGAGCTCGTCCAACATACAAGCTGCTGTGATATTCCTCTATGCCCCTTTGCCCCAAAAATATTGAATATTCCTCTATGCCCCTTTCCAAAGGCAGTTGAAGATTGAAGAATAAAGTTGTGAGGCTTGCCGAAGAAACAGGTTGTTAGACCTAAAGAGTGAATTTATAATGTGAGAGTTGCGTTGCAACAACAAGCTCGTTGTCGTTGTTTTCCTGGTAGATTTCTTAGTAGTGAATTTCCCTTGAGTTCTTAGTAGGGAGATTCCTGGTTACCTGCGACAAAGATACCCTGATAAACAAATGGGACATATGAGTGACTGAGATAATTGAATGGGTACATTCCTTGGTTTCTCAAACTATTGAAGGACAACTTGGTTATGGCACAAAATAGGATGAAATAATTTGTTTTTTATTTTTCTCCACAAAACGAAAATCCCCTATAACAATTTTTTTGAATATTGGGCCATCAACGCAAAATATGTTATTTCCACTATAAAAATATAGCTCAATCGTAGGTAGGAGGATAATGTCCAAGGGGAACAAACCACAAGTCAACGAGGATAAAACCTTGCTATGATACTACTTGAAGATAACCTATTGGTTCACTTCATGAGATCAACATTCATAAATGGAGAAGACCATGGTATCTACTAAACAAAAAAATATTTAGTATTATGAATATATCACATGAAAATGATGATATGAGATACAATTGTCATGTATTTAAATACACATTAGCGCAATAATTCATCCTTAAGGGAAGGAATGATTTATCTGATATTACAACATTGATGTAAATTATAACCTATAACTACATTAAAGATTATTGTTAATGCATTATTACATTAGTGGTAATATACCCTATGTATATTAGACTTTCAAAACATGTTTCTCAAAGCTTAATGCATCTTTGGGGTCATCAATGTTGACAAATTTGTCAAAATCAAACTAGTAGGCTTCGTTATGCTATGATTTGGGAAAATAAAAAATTATTTTATTATAAATAAATACTTCAATAAGTTCCCTTCGCAAATATCTTTCTAATGGTTGTAAGTTTGATCATATTGGAGTTTAAAGTTACCTTTTATTCAATATAGAAGTTAGTTGCAACATATTGGGTTATTTGAAGATCTTTCTAATGGTTGTAAGTTTGATCATATTGGAGTTTAAAGTTACCTTTTATGCCATCTAGAAGTTAGTTGCAACATATTGGGTTATTTCACTTGTTTTACTAGAGTATTAAGGTTCAAGTGTGAATTGAGACCAACTTTTCCCCATCGTGGGAGAAAATAAAAAAGGAATTAGTAAACACTTTGTATCCATAAATGATGTTTGTGGATAGTGCTTTTGCCAATGAATCGAGTCCTTGCGCTTGTTCTATTACAATATTAAGATTCTTCTACACTATTAAGGTTTGAGTGTAAATTGAGACCAAATTTACTCACTCGAGGGAGAAAATAAAAAGGGAATTAATAAACACTTTTTATCCAAAATTGTTATTTGTGAATAGTGTTTTTGCCAATCAATAGTGATTGTTGAACAACTTTGTCAATTTATTGCACTTCCTTGGAATTCCTTACATATGGTCAAGTGTTTATACATGAATCCATAATGGCTCATCACTAGCCCTTATATTATATCAATTAGGTTCACTCACCATATTTGATTTGAAGATAAATATGCAAAAGTGTCCATACAATAATGTTTTTACTAGACCATGTCAGTGTAGGTATTTACATGAATTTTAAAATCAATATGAGTTTATATGTTTAAGTCACGATAAGGACAAATTTTGGTTTCCATACTTTATTTCTTTATTTTTAGTCCCTACCCTTCGGGCTGAGGGACTATTAGTAATTGATTTTTCAGTTTTCTTATTAACTAGGTGCAAAACCAATGAGTTCTAGTTATTTTAACCAAAGTTTTCCAAAAATCATACACATTACGTTGTAATTTATCCAAAGGCACACGAAGAAGATAGCTTAGTTTATAAGCATACTTTGCGTACTCATTTTTCCAAAACCAAGTATTGATAGAAAGGGGTCTAGCATTGCATATTAACATTTAATGTTTGTTAAACAATCCATAGCCCATAGCATGGATTTTCTATTGACTTGATCTGTTGCTTCCACCTACACCACCATGAAAACCTATAGGGATCCTACACTATCCTACAAATGTGTTTCTAGTCCTTTACAATCTGTAACTCCCCATGAAATCTTTGCATAAACTCGTTGAATGTGGTCTTTATTTGCGTTCGTCTCTTGCCGTAATGAGGAGGTAGTGGTCTCCGGTTCCAGAATATTAGTCAACCCAACAAATTGGAGATCCCACCTACATAGCACACAGAATGTCCTCTCCAATTTCCCCATGAAATCATTGCACAAAATCAAATAATGTGGTCTTTACCTCCTTCTGTCTCTTGCTGTGAAGACAAGGTGAAGGTCTTCAGTTACAAAATCTCGTCCAACCCAACACATTGGAGAGCCCACTAGATGGAGTTCTTTATGCATGCTTTAAAAACTGAATATTGGTTCCATAGTGGCCAATTAATATCTGTAATTTCGGGTTAATGATACTTGCATATGTGTCTTCATAATATTACACTATTTTTAGACAAACTAGGTAATATTTTTCAAAATTGATTTCATAAGTAAGGAAAGCTTAGGAGGACGACTTACCATATTGTAGTTCAGAGGAGGTTGATCACTCTCCCTCAACTGTGATATTTGCATGTAGGTTGGGGACATGACATATTGTTCTCTAATGCAGGTAGGGAACCTCTAATCCATTTTTCAACAATTTCCACATTTTCCCATGGTAGGCTTGTTCTTTTGACCACTTCTAGAAATGCCTTGAAAGAGAACCAAAGGTGCATCCTTCAATCATTATCTTTATCATCTGGGCAATGTTCTGCTCCTCCCCATTTCAAATCATTTATAGTGTGGGATCTGAACCAAAATATAGATTCCTTTGAAGTAATTCTAGTTGCATCCATGCCACATACTACATCCCCAATATAGGAAGCACTTGTATAACCAACATGTGTCAAACTATCCATGTAGCACCATTGAATGCAATCAAGTTTATTTAGTAGATCTTGATACTTGTTTGTTGCGAGTTACCTCCAATGGGATGGTCGAAGTATATAAGATCACTTATGAATATCCTCGACTGCCAGTGGAGATTGATTAACCATATGCTCATTTTCTCTACCACATGGCATTGCTTCCCTTGATTAGATCACTATCTATATGGAGAAGAGAGGAGAAGGCAGTGGCGAAACACAAGCCACCCTACATAAACAAGATTTTATCATCCACGCCTTGATTGAACTCGGTTAGTTTTCCACCCACAACACAGATGAATGCATTAATGAAGGAATATTTTATCTCCAATTGATTCAGGTTTAGAACCCTCCCCTCCCACTTTACTGAATCGGTCCTGCACATGCACATCAAAGCCAAAGGGGGAAGGGGGTGACGCTCCTTTTCCTCTTCGGAATATACTATGGACTGATCAATCATGCCACCGCCTATCTAGCTCAAGATGGCTCTTCCCCCCCCCTCACCATGATATGGCTAGAGATATACTAACCTATCCTCGACTGGCTAGATTTGTGTGTTGTGGATTTAAAAAACTACATTGATTTCTAGTTCATTAGTTATGAAATAAAGATAAAAATCTTGGTTCTCTGGATAGGAATTTGAACCTTTTCTTTACCACTTGTTACTATCCTGACTTGTAAATTTTTTCCACAACAACCACATGGTAACCATATAACACACAAAATAACTAAGAGAAGCCACATATACTTTAATTTAAGATACAAAACCATCAAACAATCATGTTAATTTGAGGAACTTGCATCCACACAATATAATTTGATGTGCCCAAATTAATTTTCGTTATTATCTCCAACATGTTGGTCAGGCCAACATGGATTTAACTGTACCAATTCTCCAAGAGAATGGATCGAACCTAGATGAGTGATGGATAGAGACCATGTGGAGTAGCCATCTACTGTTTCACAACCAACATGCATGTAAACTAGGTGGAACAACCTATGCTACTTCTTGCACATAAATCCACAAATTAATATTAGTAATAACATAGCTTGAGACAAAATTAAAGTTATCACCTCTCACCTTCTAGGTATGAAATTATTTTTTTCTATCACCTCTCACTTGCCAGTTCTGACACTGTTTTCCTCTTCCCTGAGGCATGAAAGACTGAGATACCCTGAACAAGGAACCTGGTAGCTTATATGCATGTGGAATCTCCAACATTTTATCCCTTTCGTACACCTCTACAACGTCTCTTTCTTACACCTATACAAAGTTACATGTCTCATAAAATGGTGCACACCTTCATTGTAGAAAATAGGTCGATGCGATAGAGGGTCATTGAGGCTTCATGCCATGGTAATTGTTGGATACATGACAATGTACTTATGAAACAAGTCTCCTTCCATAGCAGTTGTTCATTTCATGTTTTCTTCAAACTTTGAAGAGTGGGGATGTATCCATCCACATCAATGGGACCAAAAAACTCATTATCCGACCATCAATTTGTAGTATCTTGTTCTCTACCTTGTACTTATTTATCAACCCACCGATTCTATTTTCCAGATTGTCAAAAAAATCATTATCCGACCATCAATTTGTAGTATCCTGTTCTCTACCTTATACTTACTTCTCAACCCACCGTTTATATTTTCTAGATTGTTAAGTTCCTTCGAGTGAGCCCCCAGATCCGCACCAACAAAGAACATACCACCATCATCTCCACTCTTGTAGTATTTATCATCAATAACGAGATTTATCTTAGCTCTGATACTTCCCTCTCCCCTAGTTTGAAATCCCTTATCCTTCAAAGTTCACATATGTCAGATACTATGATGGCTCACCCTCAATGATAGTTCAATAACCTCCGTGTTATTATCCTTGTTTAATAATTTGACAATTATTTCTACATGAATATTGTATTTATCTGTTTCATCCTTACAAAATTTTACATATTTAATCCATGTTACAGATTGATGTACCTCAAAAAAAAATATATTGATCGTATAGTTTCATGTTACTATGTTTCCCTATCATTTTCAGAGACATGTTATGAAGAACAATAATCGATCATCAAGTGAACTGTTTGTAGTAGATGTTGAAATCTATCAACAACTAGGATTTCTTAAATATATTACAAAGAGGAAACAAAATAATGCATTTATTTCTTTGTCTTTTTGGGAAAAAACAACAATTTTGGGAAGAAAATATATTTTTCATATATATCCTAATTGAGAACATTACAATGGTATCAAAGATGGTGATATTTCCAGCCTTTGATTTCTTGAGGCATTGATTCCAAGGAGAACTAGATAATGAGGGAAACAACCCACACTGGGATCAAAATAAGAAGAAGTAGAACTAGAGGGAGTTATGGGGGATCATGTTAAGAACCAAATATCAATATAGCATAGAAAATCCTCAGAAAAAGTACTCAACGCCTTGAAAAAGAGATAATTTCAGATAAAAAGCCTCTTCGAGGGGGCAACCTCCTTTTACCCCACTTAAATGTTCAAGTACAAAATGATTCAAAATGAAAATGTCTCCTTGGTATATATAGGAGACTAGGAGGTATAATTACAACTAATGGCCTAAAGCCAACATAAATAAAATAACATTACTAATATAATATTCCCCAATTAAGGGGTAATGAGCCAATATTAGGGCTTAACA
>JASDQU010102965.1:114694-163626 GCA_032191745.1 Picea mariana
AAAGGCGAACCTCATGTTGAATGTTATCCTTTAAAATTCCTATGAATACATCAATCAAGTGCTCATCTAGAATATCGGTTACCTTTATATTCAATCTTTTGAGGTTCTCAATGTGCTTGATAACCGAACCCTTTTGCTTGAGATTTATCAATTGGCTAAAGAAGGTATTGTTCCTTGTATCCTCATAGTGTGCTATCATTTCTTCCATGAAAATTGTCCAAGTGATGAGTGATTTGCGAGAACAAAGCCATCGATACCATAAAAATTGATTAGGTTATAAATATAAAGAAGCAATTCGTACATTTTGTGTATGTGGCACATTATGGAGATCAAAGAATTGCTCCATCTGAAGTATCCATGTGATTGGGTCCTTGCCATCAAACTTCCTCATATCAATCTTAGGAACGTGGTTGGTCTTCAAACCAAAGTTGGAGTTTCTCCATTCTTGATTCACCTTCCTTGTGTCCTCATCATGAATTTCATGGGATGCATTTTCACTTTCAGGTGTCTTCTCTGTTACGAAATTTTTCAATACTTCCATGATCTCCCCTTTTAAATCCTCCATCATCTCTTATAGTTCATATTTTGTTACTATCTTCTTTTGTAAATCATTTATGTCCCTACACATTTATTCACCTTCATACAGAGTCCAAGTAGGATTGTATGGAGGCTTATTTAGTGTAGAAGTTCCCTTTTTGGGTGGCATGTTGGCCAAGTATCATTTTTGAACCTTGATTTTGAGGTGGATCCGCTAGACAATCTTTCTTTTGTTGCATCTCCCAAGTTTTGGCCCTTCTAGGTATGAAACTTTCTTTGATGTAGTTATTTGATATTTCTTATCTACAATTCCACAGGTCTGATAAAAATTGGATGTGCCAAGTGGAATTTACGGTAACTTCCCCACAACTTGCCGATTTTTGGCCTTTCTAGGAGATCTCACTTGTATAGCATGCCCCGCACAAAATAATTGACATAAAATTCAGAAACTTGCACCAGAGATACTACAGCCTTTCCACGATCCAATGAAACTAGTGCCATGCAATTTGGATACTTTAGGAAGAAGTTATGATTGTTTTACCTAGAACACCTTCTTGAGACTAGTCAATAGGACTAGTCAGATACCCTATCTTACACAAGGTGTATATAAAAATTTAAGATCACCCGGAAGATGAAATTTTTACCACATATACCTTACTAATTTCTATGAAAATCCTCTAGAGTTCAAGGTCGAAAACATTACAGAAAATGTTTTATAGCGAAAGTTCCACAATGACTCAGTTAAGGATGATTCTAAAACCCTATCTTGTATAGGATGTATCTCTGAAAGTATAAGTCCTCAAGAGATGAATTTTGAACCCAACATACCTTGATCCGTCTGATAAATATACTCCAAGTCGTTCCTTCTGAAACATTGTAGAAAAACAGTTATAGCGAAAATACCAAGGTGTCTCAGATGTAGTAGCAAAACCCCAAGACCTTGAGCTCTGATACCATATGTTAAGAACCAAATATCAATATAGCATAGAAAAACCTCAGAAAAAGTACTCAATGCCTTGAAAAAGAGATAATTTCAAATAATAAGCCTCTTCAAGGGGCAACCTCCTTTTGCCCCACTTAAATGTTCAAGTACAAGATGATTCAAAATGAAAATGTCTCATTGGTATATATAGGAGACTAGGAGGTATAATTACAACTAATGGCCTAAAGCCAACATAAATAAAATAACATTACTAATATAATATGCCCCAATTAAGGGGTAATGAGCCAATATTAAGGCTTAACACTCAAATATGCTAGAAAAGTGGAAATGCCAACAAAGGGAAGGCTACAAGCCTACCTCGTTTGGACGTTCGTAGAAGACCATCGTTGAGTTCACAATCCAATTCTTGATACCTATGAATTGTCCTCAACATCCCAGATACATAAGCATATGGAAAATGTATGAAATGCTATCATATAAACTAGCATAATCCATTAACATGTAAAGCAAATTTACCCATGGAAAAGAATATAAACATTTGCAACATATAATTGGACAAGAATAGAGTATTTCTATTAATATAATCAACAGGAGTACATATATGACAACCTCATGTATCAACAACTCATCGAAACCAAGAAACTAAGTCCCTCCACCTGGGCCTTCACCACTTTAATCATCCATAAAGAAAGCTCAAGCCTCACAAGTTCTAGGAGTAATTGGGTTCCTCCTTCACGGGATAGGGAAATATTGGGGGATGAACATAAGGAGAGTTCAGACATAAAGGACTAAGGGATGTAGGCTCAAGGATGTAATATGAGGAAAAATTTCTCCAGAGTGTACTTTCTCTCTACTTTTTCTCCCTTTACAAGCCTTGCATATGGCTCAATTTATAGCCTCCGAAGGGAATTGAAGGGACGAATCAGATCGCTTCCAGCATATGAAAGGCCAAGGGTTATGCATCCCATGAATTGGCATGTAAAATCCGAAATATTTTTAATTTTGAGCACAAAACCTGATGTACATGGGATGTGATGGAGCAACCTACGTATATGCATGTTGTATAACTATAGCCCGCATATATGAAAAAAAAAAATAATTTTTGACTTTTGACTGAGAAAAATGGGAAAACTAAGTCTAAAGAGGGAAAGGGTAGGCCACCAAAGCATGATGCATAGGGTGTGGCAAAAGTTTCTATAACAAAGTCACTTTTGTTTTGATTCCTTATCCTAGATTTAGGGAATAAATAATGGGAAGGGGTTGTGAGCCTCATCTATAAATATAGGCCCTCCTCTAATTAGAAATCATTATGAATTGTTGGAGATCATTTCAAGCCATTAGTAAAATATATTTTACTTGGTGTTTTGGTGTCAATTCTTGGAGCTCTCACTTTCTTGGTTATTCTTCTTGGTATTTCAAAGACTATTGTGAATATACAAATTTCTACTAAAGCTAGCAAGATACATCCATCGATGAGTTGCACAACTACTTGGAAGGAGGACGTATAGGGTTTGTATCTCTTCCATCTTTCTTAAAACAATTTGGTAAGTGCTTATCTCTTGTCTTGATTAGTTTTATACTCCTTAACAAGGGATGTGGGTATTATTTCCAATATTTTGTTGATCTTTTTGGTGAAGGCTATTTCTTTGAGGGAACCCTTCTTGTAGGGCCTTAGTTTTCATGGTTTCTCTTGATTAGACAAGGGACTACTAGCCTTGAGACACTAGTATCCCACTCTAATCCATAAAATTTGAATAACCAACTCTACTAAACTCCCAACAACCAACCAAAAAAACCCTAAAAATCAAATATTTTCTTTTATGTTAAATAAAATACAAAAATATATAAAATATATACCACCAAAAAATATTTATTCATTGTCTAGTGCAAAGTTAACTATTTATTTCCATTTTCTAGACATTTTGTCCGAGGGTTTACGATAGATTGATTATCTTTAACCCTAAAAGGGGAAAAGTATCCCCAAACATTTGTCATTAAAGGTTTTATCTAACATTTTGTGGGTTGATTTAAGAGCTTTATCAATTTTGGAAATTAAATTGCAGCAAAGAAAATCAAAATCGGTCAAACCCTAAAGCTAGGGTGTAAACCTAAAAGGTGAATTCTAAACCTACCATAGCTTATATTTTACTTGTGGACTATTTATAAACGATATATAAAACTTTGTAGTAGTGAAATGTGTCTCCTAAGTGCTTCATATTTTTTTTATTTTTCATTTTGGATACTTTTTGGTGAAACCCTAGGGGGATTCACCACCTCTTTTTGCAAGCTTGAGATAATTGCAGGGTTGTTATTCATTTATACTTTCAATCATTATTTTTGGTTTTTTGTACATATTTTATTCATTTTAATAGCCAAAGTACCCAAGGTTTATCATTACAAGTTCTTTTAGGCACCCTTAGGGTGTTTTCCTCACCCAAAATCTGTAATTTCTGCATTATTTATCATATATGAGTTTCTGGAATTTGTGGATAGTAGCAAGCTATTCCAATTTACATCATATAATGAAGATATAATTTAGTTACATCATTTTTCCTTGATTTGTGTGATTAAATCTCACTCTTATGTGGTAAATGACTCTTATTCCTCCACCTCAAGAGTGATTTCATTGTGTTGAATTATATTCTTGTTGTAGCATATCTATTTCAGATCGTATCACTTAATTAACTATTTCCTAACCCTATTTATACTGTGGCAGTCATTTTCCTAGTTCTTAATTGAATATTCTCAAGGCATTTGGCTACTCCATTGGCACTGGTCTATCTAACCATATATTTAGGTGTGTGTTTTGGAAGTGATGTGTATCGTAAGCTACCTCGAGGTACTATACAAGTTCATTTACATGGATTGGGATAACCCCCTTGTGGCTTCAAGGAGTTGGCCTAAAGTGAAGGGAAAATTGTTCTAAAATGACAATGGTGTGTTTCCCATGTTTTTTTTATCCCCATTAGCACCTCTACAAGGATTTTTCATAGTAACAAGGTGTACCATCTTGGAATTGTACCGTTACACTCCCTAATTGATCAATTGTATTTTCCTCACATTTTTCTTGAATTAGCCAATGCATTCTTCACTTCCTCGAGTTATATATAGGTCAAATTAGTGTATTAAGTGATTGTATAGTAATTCGCACATGATGGCCTCTTCTTAATGTCCATAGATAGGCTCCTAATCCCATAATATCAAGCCCAAGGGAAACCCATAAGACACATTTTAAGCCTTATCATGCACACATCAGTGCATGCCATACTTTCATTACCTCATTACATTAACTATGTACACCACCATTCTATAAGGAATGTATCAAAGTGTGCCATCATTACACTTGGACTAGTTATATGTTGCTTATTCTTCTAGATATGCAATGCCTCCCCAAGTCATGTGTCACCTTTCTTATGTGTCTTTTATAAGTCTTAATGTATGACTTCCTATCATTATCTTTCAAGGTCATAACGTGAACACGAAGCGTGTTCAAGTTTATATATATGTCTAGCATATATATGTGGAGAGGAGAGTCATGGCTATCTTCCATGTGCATAAGAAACATGTGTTACAAGTTCTTCTATCATACACTTACTATTATATATGTTTCAAAATCAATAAGTCCATTATATGAGTTTTGTATTTCTATAGACATGATATTAAGTCTCATGGTATATGTTCTAGTGTTCATCTTACTACTCAACCATACAGATGCATATTCCATAATTTGATACACTTCCTACCATGAAGATGAAGAGAAGAGGGAGAAGAAAAAGAATATGCAACCTAAAAAGGTCCAAAAATACGAGTGCCAATTCTTTCCCCCCCTCATGTCGCTAGTTCTAATGCACTCCTCCTAAGGGTTTCCATACTTTCTTATGTTGACTCGAGCCTATACTGGATCACATGCATTGTTCCTAGAGTTGTTGTGAGGATGTCCTTGACGGCTCTAGTAGCTCATTGAATTGCACCTAAGCAATAGGTGGTCTGATTATTTTAAATCTTCACTTGAGATCTTATAACTCCAACTAGACTCTAGTCTCCTTATAAATACAACCATTTAGATCCCAAAATACACCATCTCTCTAGGATGGCTCCATAATGCTCTAGGAGATCAAGGGTACGTGAATATTGCACTTAAGACGATACAATGAAATATCCTCGAGAATACCATTTTCCTTGAAACCAATAATGTATGCAAATGATAAAATAAAATTAAACGCAACTCAAAATAGAAATCCATAATATAATAATTACATTATTTTGTTATATTAATTATTTTTCAAAAAGCAATTTATTTACACTAGTTAACTCCTTTGTGAACATAGAAAATAAACCATAGTGCATAATCACCAAATAATCATTCATTGTGTCTTAAACTACTCATATTTCAATAATCATCATGAATATAAAGTTAACATTAAGGCATTATTATTCCAAAATAATTAATTTGGCTAACACACTCCAAATACTATTATGATATCGAATTATTTCAATTTTGATTTCTTTATAGGATATTTTAGTTTTGCAACCATGTTAACCACAAACACAAACAGGTAGAGTACCAAATATTATTAATAACGACAATAACATTTGAAAGAAAATTTCACTTCCTTGAAGGTTGTGCCAAAATGAAGCTTTAATAAGGAAAAAGATTTATTAATAAGAAGGACAATAACATTTGGAAGAAGATTTCACTTCTTTGAAGGTTTCACTTCTTTGAAGGTTGTGCCAAAATGAAGCTTTATTAAGGAATTCCCTTTATATTTAGGTAATTTCCAAATTTCCATTTACTATATTAAATCTAATACCCCTTATGAATAAATATTATTCTTAAAAAATAAAAAACTTAGCACGTCTTTTTTCTTCGTGGCTCTTTTTCTTTTAAAGACTTCATATCTAATATTCGAAGATTTTAAAGAAAGGTCGATTCTAAACAAAGGTGAGCAAAAGGTGAAGTGGAATGTTGTTTAATATTTATTTAAAAATTTAATTAAATCCAAACTCATTATGGGATGTGCTTTTTCCAACTATCCTTTAGCATTGTAAGGAAAGAGGATGAATTCTTATATTTTAAAAGGAAAACACCCATAATAAAACTTCAACTAAGTACACTAAAATAATGGAACGGGGTTAAGGACTTTCTTAGCAATTGTTGAGGATATGATTATTCCAAAAATTAGAGAGATTTGAAGATAAAAATAAATAAAAAAATTTAATTTGTTTTGTTGGATCCAACATCTCATTCATAAAGGAATTGTAGGTTTTGATAGGAAACGTGTACGTATAGATTTTTTCTTTTGTGGTTTCTTTCCCAATCCTTTCAAGGATCGACTCTCAAAATAGCTACACTAATGTAACAAATTTACTACAAAGAATTGAAGAAGAAATACAATAATTCACAATCATAACATATAACAATACATTGAATTGTTTATTTCAATGATTTGAAGCTAAATGTATACATAGAGTTATTTGACTAAAGATAGATACACTATCCCACTAATACATCAAGCCAACAACAACCCAACTCCACATTCTAATCTCAGAGAAAATCTTGTTGAAGAGAATATCTCATATCCAACTAAGATTCAACCATCTCCACAATAATAGACAACGCATATGAAACACTCATTGAACACACCAATAACAACTATTGAAAAATAGTAAATCTTCCAACTAGAACTACACTCACATTTTCTAACACTTCCTCTTGAGGATAGTGCTAGATACACAGAAACCAAACCCAATCCTACAATCTTCAAATTTTGGCTGAGGTAAGGATTTCGTGAGTATATATGCTACATTGTCTTCAGTAGAAGAATACTCCATGCAAATCTCCTTCCTGATGATCTAAGTCTCTAATAAAATGGTACCTAGTCTCAATGTGCTTCGACCTATCATGAAACATGAGATTGTTTTTCAACTTAATAAAATGCTACCTAGTCTCAATGTGCTTTGACCTATCATGAAACACATGATTGTTTTTCAACTTGACACATGATTGGTTATCACAATAAATAAGGGTAGGATTATGATCCATCACTCCAAGCTCAAGAAGTAATTTTTCTCTTCTTAAGCCATATTGTTTAACAACTCGTACTAAAAGAATCAATATATTCATGACAAATCAACCCAAGTTTGTCATTTAATGCTCCAAGAAACCATACCAGAACCTAACAAGAAACAATAACCCATTGTAGAATTTCTAGAGTTCACATCGTCTACCCGATCAACATCTACATAGCCATGAAAATAAATATCTTTCCCTCTTTCATAACCAAGACCATAAGAAACAATGCCACTCAAATAATGAAGAATTCTCTTACTCGTGTGCCAATGAACCTCCTTTAGTTTTATCATAAACTAACTTAGTACATTTACTACATAGGATAAGTCAGGATGATTATTACACAAGTAAATAAGGCTACCAATCAAATGGTGATGCAATGTAGCATCCACATCTTTACTCCGGTCATTGTCTCTCACCTTAACACAAGGATTCATGGGCATAGAAATTGTCGGAATTATTGTCATTGATGTCAAAGGATTAATTTTGTCATTAATGTCATATTACAACATTATAATACACATACCATTTCCAATATTGATGTATATATTTGTGTGTGTGTGTGTTTACAAGTATACTAAAAAAAGGGGTGCATGTGAAAAAGTAAAAAGTGAAATGGTGGTTTCAAACCCATGGGTTTGGATATTTTCCCATGGTTTTTGGAAAAATACCATAAAAAAGGGGAATTAATTATGGCATTAATGGAAATGTCCCCTATGAAAAATTATAAAAAGAGAAAGTATTGAGAGAAAGTAAGTGTGAAAAATGGATGAGCAAAGATTGAATATCATTCCAAAAGGGAATAATTGTGAAATTGGTTTCAATTTAGCTTGACATTTTCTCTATAACTTATGCTCTCAGAAGTTTCATACCTTGAAAGTTTGAAGAGATAGAGGAGCGAGCTTGGTGTACATGAGGTACAAATTTCAGATGCTAGTTCTCTATACTTTTGGAGATATGCTCTATGGAAGTTAGGGTTCTTGAATGCTCCTAAAATTAGTTTCAAATGAGTCTAGCACTTTCTCTATAACTTATTTTATGGGATGTTTCAGAGCTTGAAAATTTGAAAAGACACGGGAGAGTTCTTTTATACATGTAGTAAAAACTTCAGATTCTGGTTTTCTACACTTTCGAAGATATTCCCTATGAAGATTAGGGTTCCTAAATGCTCCCGAAATTAGTTTACGAGTCAGTTTGAAATTTTCGCTATAACTTTGTTTCTTGGACTCTTCAGACTATGAAATTTTTACAGAACAAAGGAGGTATAGAAAATTACCTTAGGTAAAAATTTCAAATATGGTTTCATTGTTCTTAGATACGCTATGTGGAAGTTACATTTTTTTAATGGTACTGAAATTAGTTTCAAACATGTTAGTTTGACATTTTCACTATAAATTATTTTCTGGGTCTCTTCATAATGTGAATTTTTTACATAACGAAAGATACATATAGAATTAGCTCAAGTAAAAATTTCATATATTGCTTTGTTTTACTTTCTAAGATATGCTCTGTGAAAGTTAGGGTTTCTGAATGGTCCTAAGATCAGTTTCAAACAGGTGAGCTTGGAATTTTCACTATAACTTATTTTCTAGGACTTTTCAGATTGTGAAAATTTCAAAGAACAGAGGAGACATATAGAAGTACCTTAAATAAAAATTTCAAAATTAGATTTACAAAAATGGATATGTGGCATGTTGTACAAGTTCGTTTAAGAGGCCCAAAACATCAAGATTTGAGAAAGTTACCATTGGGAAATTCAAAGTTTTGTTAGACTTGGTAAAGGAAAAAGTACTGAGCAGACCTGGGGAAGGTAGAAGTAGTGAGTAGACCCGGTGAAGGAAAAATTAGTGAACAGATGACCTAGTGAAGGAAGAAGTAGCAGGAAGACTCAGTGAAGGTTGGTGACAAGGCTTGGTCTTGAATGTAATTTTCGATGGAAGTTATTTGGGCTCAAAAAGGTCATAACATAGTTGAAAACATATCCCTCAATAAAATTAAAATGAAATTCTCAAGGGAGTTACGATTTCACTCCCTACTACAATAAAATATCTCAAAGAATGCATTTGAAATCATTGTTTGAATGCATAAGTCTATCCATTAAGGATGCATATTTTGACATGAAATACAAAGAACATAAACTATTAACCCCTAAAAGGGGAAAGAAACAATATTTTATAGATGATAAAAAAGTGATATATTTCAAACGATAAAAGAAAATCAACCTGAAATGATAGGCCTTAATACATACACAAGGCCAAGGGATTGAATGAAACACACTAAAAAAATTACTATGAACATTGCACTTAAGGAATCCTTACTCGTTTCCACCTTTCTAACTGACTCTTTCCCACTTCGAGTGAAATAAATAAAATCTCAATAATCACTAAAAACACAATAAAAGAAATGAGTTGTTACCTTAAGCAAACCCTAAAACTCCATTTGAATCATTTTCATGTTTATCAAACTTAATCGTCAATAAGGAAACGACGACAATTGAAAACACCATGACCATCCATGGCCTCCACATTTTAAGAAAATCTAGAGATTAAAGTCCATTTTTAATAGTAGAACACATATCGACATTATAAAACGTACATTACTTAAGAAATCCACTTGCTAGGCCATCAAAAAAATCACCATGTTCCTAACTGCCAACTTCTTGCAATGTTTGTTTATTTGTTTCATATGGATTTCGATCGTCCCTTCTGCTTTACATTTAATTTGAACCTTGTGAAACAGATAGGAATTGTTTTTGTTTCAATTTTTTTTTGGTTAGTCTTATACCTATCACAAAAGTCGAACCATATCAAATAAACAAATAAAAGTTACAATGAGTTCACAATTAGGGTTTTATTAATTTCACGGATGGCATGAAGTTGAATTTTTTTAAGTAGCATATATTTTATTATGCCGATAGGTGTCTTACTATTAAAAAGAGACATCAATCTCGAGATTTCCTAAAGATGTGGAAGCGATGGATATGCATGATGCTCTCAATTATCATCCTCTCCTTTTCCATGACTAAGTTTGATGGACATGAAAATGATTCAGATGGATATTTAGGGTTATCGTAAGGCTAGGGATCCATATTTATATTTTGTTTTCATTCCTTGTCGACATTTTATTCATTTCACTAAAACTAGGAAAGAGTCAACTGTCAAGGAGCATGAACAAGGGTTCATCAAGCGCAATAGTCACAATGATGTTTTGAGTGTTTTACACCAATAAAGTTTTCATTTTTTCATTCAAACTCTCCATGTTGTTTATGTCGCAAAGGCCCGAAGTTTTGAATAGAGTTTTATTTATCATTTGAAATCTCTCATTTTTCCCCATTTCTAAAATGTTCTATGATTTTGTTTGAGTCTAAGGGTTTATGTTTTATGTATTTGTATTCCAACAAATGTGTTTTGAAGGGCCGACATTATGCATTGATACAGTCATTCCTTACGTACATGCTATTGTACAATCAATATCAAACATCTCACAATCTAAACATTTGTTATACTTTAGACGATGATCCATTGAATATCTCGATTGGATTTTTTTTAATTAAAGTTACAACCCTAAAATATAACTATGCCTACTGGTCTAATTAATTTTTCTCGCTTAAATTTGAAAACAAAAAATTAAATGTAATTACTATATCAAATCTATGAATAATATTTCCCTATGAAAAATAGCATACTCCATGCATAGATAAAATATGCCTATTGAAAATCAACATATATTTTACACTCAATATACATATATGAATTAAGGGAATACCTTGAAGGTTTATGGGATAGTGTAATAAAGAGTTTTTCTATAGTTAAGCAGTTGATTAAGATTCTTATCATCTAATAAATTGTAGTCAGGTTTAGCTAGATAGACTCAACATCCTTGTTTCATTACTTTCCATGCGTTAATTGGACAATATTTTGATATAAGAGATAATAAATGTTTTTCAGATTTTTTTTTTTCTTAGTAGTCTTAGTCTTTTGAGTTTTTCCATATCTAATGTATTCATCTTTCTTGTTTGCCATTTTCTCTGTATGGAGATCTATCGATTTTAATTACAGAAGTGAAGTATACTCTATAATTTATTATGATTCATATGTGTCAAGTATGTAACATTTATAAACCAAAAATTATACTACAATGTGTACTATGATGTGATCTATACAATTATCATCTTGGAATTCTTGACACTCTACTGTAACTTGTATTATTCATGGTTCTCGTTCACAATAGAGTTCAGGGTCTCATTTCTCCAACCTATACTAGTAATAAGTGCCTTAAATGGCACACCACAAGGTGTTTCTCATTCTTCATATTATGAGGTTTCCTTGAGTCTGTATATTTCCAAATGAAACATAGATGCATTAATGTTACATAGACCATTGTCCTCACCTACAGTTAGGAAGTGTTTGGTTGTGCTAGCGACTAGAACGTCCTAGATAACATATTTTGGGCTAAAAGATATACTATGATGTCTTGGTACCCATCTTAACTCTAGTATTTTAAGAATTTCTAGGACAAGCATTTTCAATTGATGTTAATTCTTGCATCCCTAATAAGTCAAAGAATTTAATATCATAGGTTACCTCAACCCCAAGTTTTAATATCTTGATAGACGTAACATGTTCAAATATTGTTGTATCTAGTTCTCCATGTGATTCTTGTTAGTTCTTATTTCATTTACTATTGTTTTAATCACATTTTTTTAGCATGAGTAAACCATAAAAAAGAGATAATTCTGAAAATACTATCTACAATTGTTTTTTGTTTGAAGTGTAATGAATCCACAAAAACTAGGGGATATATATAAAGAATAATAAAGGGAAAAATTCAAAAGATAACCATAATTGCAGTTCATTTGTCATCACAACATAATCCATTTGTACTACAACTTTGAACTGAACAAAATTCACACATTTCCCAAAATATATTCTCGGATATATGATGTTTATTCTAAATTGCACCATTACTTTGGATTTTATGGACAATATTTGTGTATAATCCATCTTACTACATTGCCTAGTTGAGATGAGTAATTTTATTGCGATAACACATTTTTCAATACTATAGAAATTTATAGATGACAATGGGATTAAATGCACACATGTGAATGTGTGAAACTAATCACAAAGAGAAGGAACTCTACTTAATGCACAAAGCCAATAAGCATCGTTACCACCAAAGAGAGATAATTCTACCACAAATTGGTGACTTGGATTCGATAACCTACTTCGATATTTGAGTATAGATCCATCTTAACCTTGCATTTATTAAACACCAAAGGTTTGTGACTTGACTTATTTTCAATCCTTCTTGGTACTAATAGATTCAAGTTAAGATGGATCTATACTAACATATTCATCTATCGTAATATTAGGTCAACCTAAGATACACAAGAAAAAAAAATACTTAACGATAAGTATAGGTCCATGTGAACCCTATCATCTCCTAGGTTGTTCCCCCCTCACTCTCGTTTCAGGTCTCAATGTTGGGTCATGGTGTTTAGGAGCACCATCCCACACTTAATATAGGCCTTTGAGAAACCACTCAAACCAAAGAGGGGGTACCCTAATTTTTCCCAAAGTTCTTTGAACTAGCCTGTCACACTAGAAAAACTTTTCTCAATGAAGCTCTGGCTAGATTTATTGCAGGGGCAGGATGGTGCATGATGGTGCCTCTACAATTTGTTTCAAGCAGAATATAAAATAAGTTGTATTTTGGGTATGACCTAGAATCCAAACAACAAGGGGATTTAGTAGGCATTATCCACATGTATGATCTTCTAAACCATGGGCACCATGATCTAGTTATGCTTGACAAATAACTCAAATAAATGAACAAATATATGATGAGGAGGATATTGGATTACTTTCCTATCATATATTTCATTAGACAAAAAATAAAATGAGCAAGGAAAGCATAGATCCATTGGTTTATTCAACACCATGTGGGAAAGAAAATCAAACTAAAAACCAACATAACTTGCTCGAATATATTATTTCACTAGTGGTAACAACTACTATTTCACTAGTGGTAACAACCTTGGTCTCGATTACACAATAAACCCAACAGCTCATTTATAAAATAACATCTCCAAAGTTGGGGACTGTAAAGTCTCGGGTCTGAAAAAGGAGATTTTTGTGGAGATTTAAAATCGAGATAATTTTCAAAATAATCAAATTAAAAATATGAATTTATTTAATATAATGATTATCTGAAGATGAAGAACCAACCTTCTGACATCTATTTACTTTAGTAACCAATCTATCTGGATCAGAATATGCTAGAATATCTGTAGAACTAGGATGAGGCCTAGTATGTCTTCTTTCTCCTTCCAACTTGAGCAATGGAATTGATTGGTGAATATAAACTTCTGAATATTTTCTTGTAAAAATTGAATCCATGTTGTTTTACTCTTTCTCACCAACAAGAAACAAAACTTTTTTTGTCATTTTCGAGGAAGAGAAATTTGAATCTTCATTCTCCAAGAATGAGCCCAAAATGGATGTTATTCCTCAAGACATTCCTAGCTAAGAAACAATGTCAAGACACCCTATGGATGCCAAATAACCTCCTTTCTTTAGGATATACTAAAATACTCCAACATTCAGAGGGGGTAACCCTAAGATAAAGATGTTTTAGTTAAAATTTCTACAATAAATTGAAGAAATATGATATTCCCCAACAAATTCAAACCTATAAAGAAAGTTTTGTACAAAAATTGGAGAAGTTATGAAATAAATATTATGAGTTATTAATATGTTTCCTTGTTTAATGAGGGAACCACATTCCCATTCATCCAATTTTTAGAAAAACATTGAAAGAAAAATAAAAGATAAAGAAAAATACAATTTCCTATAAAATAATTTTGTTCAAGGAATATACTAAATTAAAGAAAACATGCAATTAGGTAATATTCAAAATACGCATTCCTTTATACTTGAATAAAGAAAACATATGGGCATAAATACGACATGTGACTACTTATAAACATTCAGTCAAATTTCCCTCAAAATTTTGATTTGTTTTTTTTTTTTCAAAATAGCTCAGTAATAAATATTGCCAGTCATCTCTCCACATTTTAACATTATCAACATTAATTTCAAGAATCGACATGTGAAAACTTGCATGCAACTATTGATATATTAAAACTTTGATAAATACAWAGAAAAGCCTCGAGAATAGATCTTTGAAGACTTTCTTGCTTCAAGATTTGAAGTTTTTATGAAAATGTTTACACAACCAGAACAAAAATAAATTACTTAAATGAAATTATGATTAATTACGAAGTACAAATTGAAGATGGATGAATCCTCTAAAAACTAGAAAGACCATGAAACCACAAAATCCAACACTTTTAGCTTAAAGTCCCAAAAATGGATGATAGCCTTGTGGAACTCAAAAGGTTGCCCGTTGTCACCTCACCAATTCTCCTCTCACTTTAGAGAAAGGAAGGAACTAAGTCAGGGGGCATATCATAAGAGTTAACTAGGTTCACTTTGTGTAGTAGGAGTCGGAGTAAAGAGAACCTAGAAACAATGTAGATAAAAAGAAGGAAAAAATGAGATGGGATTAGGTTATGAATGAAACGAAGATCAATGCCTCAACTACTTGGGATATGGAGTCAATTATGCAAATTTAAAAGTGTAAGTAGAGGGTATATATAAAACCATGTGATGTGTTTCAAAGACCTAAACTTGGTTCAACAATAGGTTTTGGTGATTAGGATTTTACAATATAAATGAGGGAGGATCACTTAAGATCCACTACTCAAAACAAGTGTAAGGTATAATCTTACCCAAACACTGCATATATACACATGTACTACTTAAATATAGCATGTGAAATGTTTTGATCTTTAAAAGGTAGATGACTAGAGAGCATAGGATGTGAGTTAACTGCATCACTATAAACTCCCCCAACATAAAAATGTGATCCTCTATGGCCTTATTTGCATTTGATATTCAAAATCCTGCAAAATTTCTAACCTCCAAGTATATCCCCTAGAGCATATCCACAAATTAAATTACACAGAATAACCACAACACTTGCATATAATAAAGACAAAGTCCTTCAAAACTTGGAACTATCTTGCTCACAAGTACTTCCATTTATCCACTATTCCAATCCAGTTTGCAAGTGGAGATAAGATAAGATAATATAATTTTTTTAATTTCCAACTGATGACCACAAAAGTAGTTCAAAGGGATTGTCAAGTACAATGATGTCAAAACAATACAATGCAGGAGTACCAAAAGGTCTCCTATAAAAGGAAAGATGCATAAAGTAAAGTGAAATATGGTAGAATAGTAGAGAGTGAGATCTACTATAATGCATGAAGAACCCTCAACCTCAAGATCAGACCCTCGAGCTCAAAGACTTGCTCTGAATATTATATGTACCATATGGTGATATCTAAGGACAAGAGGAATCAAAAGAAAGGAAATAGGTTTGTCCTGGAATGGACCCATTTCTGCTATCATCCGAGGCTAAACGAATAAAGTTGAGTATAGGAGAGAGAAAACATTTATATAGGTTTGATCTCTAACTCCTCGTACAATAAAATATTATTTATTTTCCTAAATCCACTTTTCTCTCCAAGGAATACAATAAAAATAAGACCCTCAACAACTTGTTTACTAAAAGTAGCAAAACGTTTGTTGAGATGTCATCTTCCTCCAATAAAATATTCTAGAAAAATAAAAATAACATTATCTCTTCTAACTAACTCCAACAACCAAGTTGCTAAATGAATAAACATGAATTTAGTTCCAACGAATTTCCAAAAATAAAGCCAATGGCTAACAACTTCCTCAACAACCTTTCCCAAAATAGCCTAAAAATGTAACCGCCTCCCCAAAATGGTTAATTTACCATGTAATCAATCTCCAAACCCCAAGTGCACTGTGTAAGAAGATATGGATACGATATGGTTCGATGTTTTATGATATTCATTAATCCATGCCCTTTGGTTTCATGAAAATATATGGCATCTTCAAGAAGGCTCCACACGAAAATATAGAACTGTGGCCAATGAGTGAAAAGGTCATTGGCTTATGTGACTGGATAATCCCATGCATGGTCTAAATTCTAGTCAAAGGGGATCCATGTGATATGCTCCATCCAATTACATGACTTGAATGGACCATATGGCACCCACATTTTGATCCACAATGTTGAATGGAGGGGATGGCCCCATCTTTGGCATATTCTGAACTAGTATCGACCCCTCTATGAGATGAACATGAGATAATGACCCCCCTCATTTCAATTTGTATACGGTGTACATAACATTGAGGCTCCATGTGAGGATGGAATCCTCCATCTTATGTATCAACCCCCTCAATTATATTTTCCTAAGATGGAAAGAAGACAAAGCCTCAATTTTTTACCGTTCACTTTACTTATTGAATGATGTGTGGAAATGGCCCCGTCAAATAATTTGGACAACTAAATAAAGTAAACCCCTTTTAATTCACATGGTAATGGCTCAACATGGCAGACCATTTCATATTTTATATTGGTTTAAAGACACTTGAACGATTTAGGGTAAGCATAGTATGGTATCCATCAAATTCATACAACTAAATAATTCCTTTAATAAGTGCCCCCTCACATGTGACATCACTTCCTTTATCATGTTTTTTTTATAAGTATGACCCCCATCACATGGTTTTCATTGAAGAATAAGGATGGAGGGAATATCCTATGACACCATTCCCCTTTATCATACCATTCCCCTTTATCATATGTATAATGACGGTTCACTCCAAGAGTGGATGAAATGATGTATAAATAAATGAAAGGGGGGACCCCTTACAACTTTTTAACTTTCCCCTCTTTTATCAGGATTTTATTGTGAAGGGGATGGTTCCTTAATAACATGTTTACCACCACATTTGTATGAGGATGACCACTCCATTATAAGCAAAATTCATGGAGCTAAATAATCCAACCATCATGAACCAAGATCGCATTCATGTCATCATTTTGATACTTTCTTATGTTCTCTATAAGTGAGTATTAGACTAGGCTAACCTTAAACAACATAATCCATCATAGTAACAAAACTATCCACCATGTGAAACCATGAAGAGAGAACCAAGTACCACAATATAAGACACATCAAAGATAATTTGCTCACAAACGGCCAGTCGTCATCCCATGATTATAACAATGATGATAGTGATGACTCTAAGCTATAGAAAACTAGTTGCACAACATATTATGAACATGTCTGTATGTGTGTCTTTCAATTATATGAGCCAACCAAGATGTAGTGTCACCAAGAAATAATAGGTGTGCAATTCCATTAGCATCCCTAAAAGTCACCCCTACAAAACATGTGATGTGATGAGAAGAACAATTTACCACTCATGCCAATATGAGGGGTAGCAAGTCCCAATCTCGATGATTTATTTTTCCTTTTCTTTTCTTTTATCCTCATTAACCTTAACCATTTTTTCAAATAACTTTTTTCTAAAAATAGTACAAAGTGGTACTTGGAAATCTTGAAAAATGGTTCATCCTTCCTTATGTTATCCCTGGAATCTCAGTAACTTGTCTATCTAGTCATACATTTGTTTTTCTTGTTGGAAGGGGTTGAGGTGATGATGTAGAAGAAACTTGAGGCACTTGTAGTGTTGTTGGATCTTTGCTTCTTGATCTAGCTATTAAAGTCCATTAATTCCCTTCAAGGTATCTAAATTATAACATTTTCTTCGTAATAATATCTAATTCCCTAAAAATATTAAAGAGGCTGGTGGTAAAATCTCATGTAAATTTGTAATATTATTCAAACGTCTAAAATCAAGTGAAATCTTTTAAAATATCAGTTTTCCCTTGAGTGGGCCAGTAACATCCCTAAATTGCTCAATAGTGTTTCTTTGTTTGATCAATGAATCATCATATCCCTCAACACTCTAAAACCAACTATCATTTGTCCATGAAGAAGGTAACCCTAACTTGATTGATGATTTGAAATTGTCTCTGAAATCTTGAGGATGTTGTCTAACTACATTACTCTTATTATGTGCAGACAATATTGATTGTTTCTTTACGTGTTTTCACTAGCTTCCATGATCACAGAAGTTCGATCTTGAACACCCATAACAATCAACTCAAATTTAGTTATTCCATCTAGAAACTTGATTACCTCCTCTACCACTTGACTTTGTCTCCTAATTGTGTCCATGCTTTGCTAATTTCAATATGTACTCAACAAGCTAAAATTTCAGTATTTTGTACAACATCAAAATGACCTTGGAGATTTTCCATTATCAACATAGTTTGATCCTAGATAACACGCCTTTCTCTAATCAAAGGCTTCTTTTTAGATAATGTTTTTTTAGCCTTTTTTAATGATCTTTTCAAATCCTTAATTCTTTGATTTCCCTCGGCAATAATTTTGTCCCATTTAGCTATATTTTTGTGATAATCACTAATTATTGTATTTATTTTTTCAATTTGTTCTTTCATATATGTAATTTCTATACTCTTCCAATGGATATTTGTTTCAACTATCGCTAGCTTCTTTGAAATCGTAGAGATTTGGCTTTTCAAACTTGCTATATGCTCTACCTCTAATCCTTCTTTTATAATCTCTACTTCTAGAATGGATGCATTTAGATCCAACTTGGCTAATATCATATTGATGCTTCCTTTTCTTCATTCAACTTTTCAATTAGATGTCCCAATCTAATATTATGTTTCTTTAACTTCGTAACTTGCTCGATTAACTACTCATTTTCCTTCTATGCTTCAACCAATTCTTTGGTTTGAATATTCTCAAATGTAGGTATCTTCAATTTTGACTTTAAGTGTTGGATTTCCTTATCCTTCTCTTTCACAAAATAATTGACTCCATCTTTGTCATTGGGATTTTCTCGAAGAGAGATTACCTTTTGTTCCAAATCACGAATATTTACTAACATTTCTTTCTTCACCACCTTTTCCTTGTTTCAATTTATTTTTTAACTTGGCCACCATTATTATTGTCATCTTTTTTATAACTTTTGTGGCTTCTCTTCAACCAATTATTTGGTTTGAATATTATCATATGTTGGTATCTTCAATTTTGACTTTAAGTGCTGGATTTCCTTATCCTTCTCTTTCACAAAATAATTGACTCCATCTTTGTCATTGGGATTTTCTCGAAGAGAGATTACCTTTTGTTCCAAATCACGAATATTTACTAAAATTTCTTTATTCACCACCGTTTCCTTGTTTCAATTGATTTTTTAACTTGGCCACCATTATTGTTATCTTTTTTATAATTTTTGTGGCTTCAATCAAATCTCTTGACACCATTTTACCAATTTGTTTATGCCATTTAATTTGTCTCCCATTGGAATCTTGTCAAAATCAAATTTCACCTTTGTAGTCTCATATTCATGACATGATTTCTCCCTTATTTTTATCCATTTTTGGATGCTATAGGATGTTTGTGTCAAATGTTCCCTAATAATAATTATATGAAGTCAATCATCTAGGAGGTGCTATTCATTCATGACTTGTTTGAGATGTTTGAGAAAAAAACATTTGCTTTGATTGCTCAAACTATTTTTTATTTAGAACCATCTCTTTGAAAATATCAATATCGTTTTTATTAATTGATATTTATTCAGAAATCCCTACATCCTGAGTCATTTTATTCTATAAAATTTCATTGGGTTTATTCATTATTGGAATTTGAATGATTGAAATCATGGAATTTTCAAGAATTAGTCCACTAGCATTTCTATTCTTCTTTGTCTCCTTCTCAACGATGTATTTCTTTGACTCTTATCCTAATTCTGAACCTGAATCTATTCTCATTATTTTTATTTTTTATAGTGCCTCGCTTACTTGAATTTCGTCTTGCTCCATCAGGTCCTTTGCTTCTGTCTTTTTCCTAAGTATTTCTGATTTATCAAGAATCTCTGTGAAATGATCCATTTCTTGCATTTGTGTACCACATTTTGGATTAACTACCATTGTTGCAATAGAAATAACTAACTTATTTATTGCATTTGAAGGTTGGTCATCATCAATTGGAATAATCTTAATTGATACATTCTTATTATTGATTGGTTCTTTCTTGATAGTTTGTTATACATTTGATAAAACATGTTTTCCTTGCAGAACCACTTGTACTTCTATCCATCTCTCCTTATTTTCTAATCTCTCTTTCTCTGGATCTGCATGATGGATATAAAGGGGAAATCTAATGGAAACTCTCAAATTAGGAATAACATGATATATATCATAATTCCAATCATTTCCCTCTATAAAAGTAAAGGACTTCATTATTTTATCTACCATGGGTAGAGCATACTTACTTTTGATTAAAAAAAAAAGAGAAAACTTCAACAGGCACATAAAAAGTGACCTGATTTCTTACAACGAAATGGATAATATATGAGTTTAATATTTTATTAATATATTCTAGAGAAAATAATCTTGGAGTTAGAAAAACTAGAAGCATGTATGGCTTAAGATATAAACCATAAATCCCTATAATAGTACATTCTTCAAAAAGATACCAATCTCCTACTCTAGAATATGGACTTAATTGAATAAAATGTTTACATCCTAAAAATACTTTTCGCAGATGTTCATTGTGAAGAATTGTATAAACAATGCACATGAATTCATCTACAAAGATCTTGAAACAATTTTCTTGACCTTGATCTCTGACAATCTTTGTGCACTCTAAAACAAGAAGAGGTTTACCTTGCTAATCAATTTTGTTTAATCCCAAATGCTCAAAATGGGAAAATTAGTAATACAACATAAGATAAATCAATAGGATTGATACCTAAAACACTTTAGAGAAGGAAACTAGACAAATTGATTAAGTATAGCATTGAAAAAATGTTTTGAGTAACTTAATCCTTCACCGTGTCATTCTGAGAATAAACCCTAAAATTGCTTCATCAATAGTGACAACATTATCATATCCCATTATCAAGCAAGACATTGCAATAACCTCTCTAGATAAAACCCAAAAATAAAAATTGCTAGAAGAGACAGGGTTAACTCAATAATGTTTGCATTTTCAAGAAATGATTTCATCAGTAAATATTGTTTCTACTCAAATGATAAGGAATTAAACTGTGTACTTCGAGTTGTTGAAATATTGTAACTTCGAAGAATATTCTAATTATATTTGAGTTATTATTTTATAGATCAGATCCCCTTTTGTGGATTGATCATGTCGTGTCTTTTATAAGATCAAATCCTATTTTTTGGATTGGTCAAACTACATTTGTATAGTGGTATTTGTAAAGTCGACCCCTAGTAATTATAATGTGGTTTTAACCACTTCTAGGAAAAGTCAGCCCCACCAAGTGAAGAGACATAACCCTAGCACCTTCTCAACTTGTATTTATATGTGAGGATGATGCCTCATTTGAACACACTCACACTCACTCATCTAGTGCGCATATATTGAAGGAAGTTGCAGTTGCAGGAGGAAGGAGAAGAGAGGTGCATGCTCAGTCTTGTTTTATCTTTGGTGTTTTGGTCTTAGTCTTGGCATTGTATTGGAAATCTATTATTGAGGAATTTTTTGTTGGGTTTTTCCCCCCATGAGGGTTTCCCAGAATAAAATGGTGCATACCTTGTGATTGTGTTTCTTTCAGTGATCCTCTTTATGTTGTTGTTTTGGAAATGCATTGAATGCTCATGTAATTTGGAAATAACCTATTAACAACATGAAAAAATTAACATGGTATTTGAGCTTGACTGAATAGAGAATATTTCACTTGGTATCTAGACATCACTATTGTCATACAAGAAAATTAGGGATTTTTAATGAAGAGGAAATTTTGACCAAAAACTATCTTGGGAAGTGTCCCCTGCCCTAGCGCATATTTTGGCAACTTGAGGGAATTTTTTCAGTGGCTAGATTCTCCGAAAAATTCAAACCCTAGTTTTGACTAGTACCAGAAAACTAGAAAACCAGTACCAGTACCAGAAGTACCAGTCTAGAATTGCATAGGTCAAGTTTCAAGGGGTAAGACTTGGAATTTTCTGAAACAGTCAGCTCCAACAAACTCGCCTCAGCCAATCACATCTCTTGGTAAGATCAGTTTCAAGTTTTGAGCACTTTCATTTTCTCGTCATTTTCTTAGCTCTAGGTCAAGATGTCTGCAAGAACCAAGCATGTTGAAAAGTTAGAAGGTGTGGAAAATTTGCGTGCCTGGAAGTACGTAATTGGACTCATTTTTGAAGAGAATGACCTTGCAAAATTCATAAAAGAAAATGTACGGGAACCCGAAAAAGATGCAGCCAAATAGAAGTACAAGAAGGATATGATTAAGGCTAGAAGGATAATTGTAGACTCTATTAAAGACCACTTGATCCCTCAAGTGTATTCTAAGAATAATCCAAAATATATGTTTGATTCCCTAACTAGAATGTATGAAGGAAAGAACATCAACCAGAATATGAACTTGAGAACCCAACTCAAGAATACAAAAATGCAAAAAGAAGAAACAATTCAAGATTATTTCTCTAGGGTTTCTCAATTCAAGGAACAGTTAGAGGCAATTGGAGACAACTTATATGAATATGAACTCGTGATGACAACTCTTAATGGTCTCACAAGACCTTGGGATGCCTTCATCCAAACTATTTGTGCAAGTCTAAAAGAGAAACTCCAATTTGACATTTTATGGGAAGAATGTGTTCAAGAAGAAGCAAGAATGACCAACTAAGAAGCCATCCTATTAAGAGATGAATATGAAGTCATATCTTTTTATTCTAAGGGTGGAAAGAAAAAGTCTCATTTTCAAAAGGAGACCCACTTTCATACAGAATCTCACTCTCCAAAGAGATTCCAGAAATATCATAAGGGTCAAAGAAAGGGAAAATATTTATCCCCTTATCAATGTTATCATTGTGATAAAATGGGACACATTACTAAGAAATGTCCTACCAGAAGGGAAGAATACAAGAGGAGAAATATAAAATACACCATTCCCATTCAGTTGAAGATGACGAGCCACCCAAGAAGTTAACTAAATAAGAGATTGAAGAATACGTTTTGTTTTCAGCTCTCTCAGGCTCTGTGACACCTGCAGAGGATACTTGGATCATTGAACAGTCTCTCCAACCTTATAGAAAAGTACTTTCCCTACAAATTTTCACTTGGAGATGATTATCAGTACCCTATCAAAGGAATGGGAGAATCCACCTACAAACTTGATTCAGGAACTTCGATGAGAATGAAGGATGTAATCTATGTACCAGGTTTGAAAAAGAACTTACTTTCTATTTCATCCCTAGATAATAAATGATTCATGGTTTCATTCATAGATGGTGAAGTTTGTATGTGGTTTAAAGGAAAAACTATAGAAGATGCAGTTGTTATTGGAACAAAAGAAGGTGGTTTGTACAAGAAGGTTTAAAGGTCACTCAGATGTAGCCTTGACTCACTATACTGAAAGTCCTTGTGAACTTTGGCATAGAATACTAGCTCACATCAACTACAAATCCTTACCATATGTAAGAAAGGTAGTTACAAGTTTACCATAATTAAAGGTTGATCATTAAAGTGTATGCAAGGGATCTGCATAAGTAATGAACATAAAGAATCATTTTCCAAATAGTGACAGTAAAGCAGAAGGAATTTTGGAACTTGTCCACTCAAATTTATGTGGTCAAATGCCATCAACCTCTCTAAGTGGGTATGTATATTATGTATCTTTTATTGATGATTACTCTCATAAGACTTGGGTTTATCTCTTGAAGTCAAAAGATGAAGTACTTGGAAAGTTCAAGGAATTCAAATCCTTGGTAGAAAACCTCTTTGAAAGGAAAATCAAGATAATCAGGTCAAACAATGGAGGAGAGTACACTTCAAATGAATTTGGAAGATTTTGAAGAGATGTTGGGATTAAGAAGGAGCTCACCACTCTCTATAATCCTCAACAAAATGGTGTAGCAAAAAGAAAGAATAGAATTATTATGGAAGCAGTAAAGACTATGATTCATGATCAAGATCTTCCAATGCACTTATGGGCTGAAGCAGCAAGAAAAATAGTATATGTCCAAAACAGATCATCCCATAGTGCACTTGGATTCAAAACTCCTAAAGAAATGTTCACCAAAAAGAAGACAAAAGTAAGACATCTCAAAATATTTGGTTGTCCATTATTTGTACACATTCCAAAAGAGAAGAGAACTAAGTTGGATCCTTCAAGAAATAAGGGAATATTTTTTGGATATTGTGAGGTATCTAAGGCTTTTATAATTTACATACCAGGTTACCATCATATTGAGATCAACAGATATGTAACCTTTGATGAAGATGCAACACTCAAAAGATAAAAAAAATGACATCTTGAATAATTATATGAAGAAGAACATGTAGCTCCCAGAGTTGTAGAACCCGTGAAGGAAGCTACAGTTACCCATGATGATGAGATTCCAGAAGATCATGATATGATAAAATATAAAGAACCTCCATGTATGAAAATATCTCACAAGATAAATCCATCTTGGGTGAGAGAACTTATTCAAGATGCAGAGAAGTATCGTGCTCCAGAAGGAACCATGAGACAAAGAAAGAAGCCTAAGCCATTCTCTAGTTATATGGCCTTGATGTGTGATCTCATAGAGAAGGAACCTACTTGCTTTGAAGAATCCATTTAGAAGAAATAATGGATGGACACCATGAAAGAAGAATACCATTCCATTATAAAGAATGATGTATGGGAAGTAGTTCCCAGACCAAAGAACAAATATGTGGTATCTTCCAAGTGGATATACAAAATAAAACATGAAATAGATGAAAGTATCGAAAAGCATAAGGCAAGATTTGTGGCTCGTGGATTTTATTAGAAGGAAGGTATTGCCTACGAAGAAACATTTTCTCATGTAGCCAAATACACTTCTATCAGAACCATCATAGCTCTCGTAGCTAAAATGAAGTGAAAGTTAAACCAGATGGATGTGAAAACAACTTTCTTAAATGTTTTTATTGAAGAAGAAGTGTATATAGAACAACCACAAGGGTTTGAAGTTTAAGATAGAAAGACTTATGTATGCATGTTGAAGAAAGATCTGTATGAGTTGAAGAAAGCTCCTAGAGCTTGGTATGGAAGAATTGATAGTTTCCTAACAAGCTTGGGCTTTACCAAAAGTAAAGTTGATCTTAACCTTTACTTCAAGGTTATGAATGATGAGCCAATTATATTGCTACTATATGTGGATGATTATTCTTGAAAGGAGAAGAAAATCTCATCACATATTGCAAGAAGAATCTCGCTGCATAATTTGAGATGAAATACCTAGGCCCGATGCATTATTTCTTAGGTCTTGAAGTTTCGCAGAGCCCAAAGAATATCTTCCTTAACCAAGGGAAGTATGCAGTTGAAATACTGAAGAGATTTGACATGTTGGAATTTAAAGCCTTGAACACACCCATGGAAACGAATTTGAAGCTCGCGGTTGATACTTCATCAGAGTTGGTTGATGCTACTCTATACAGACATATTATTTGATCGTTGATGTATCTGACGAATACCGGGCCATATATATGCTTTGTTGTGAACACCTTGAGTCGGTATCTAGTGAAGCCCAGCTGTGTTCACCTTGTAGCTACAAAGAATGTGATGAGATACCTTAAGGGTATGTTGGATTATGGTCTTTATTATACTGGAGATAAAGACTTCATACTATATGGTTATACTGATTCAGATTGGGTTGGAAGTGCTTCAAACAGAAAGAGAACTTCAAGATGTTGTTTCAGTCTTGGGCCAGCCATGAATTCATGGAAAAGCAGGAAGCAATCCAGTATTTCTCTCAACACAGCAGAAGAGGAGTACATTGCAGCGTGCTCCACCAGTTGTGAAGCCATATGGCTTTAGAAGTTGTTGACATGTATGTTAGATATGGAGATGGAAGCCATCATGATTCTATGTGATAACCAGAGTTGTATAAAGATGATGGAGAACCTAGTTTTCCATGATAAGTCGAAACACATAGAGATCTGGTACCACTACATTCATGATATAGTGCAGAGGGGAGTTGTAAAGCTCCAATATGTTGGCACAAATGAGTAGGTTGTAGATGTGTTGACCAAGCCTCTGTCTCGTGTGAAGTTTGAGTGCTTCTAAGACAAGATTGGTGTTGTCTGAAAGGACCTTCCTCGAAAGGGGGAGTGATGTTGATGATACTATGGTATCCTGACCAACAACGGGTAGCTCCCTTAGGATTTTATATCCTAGGGGATTGATCATCCCTAGGTAGATCCCGAAGGTCTGGTAAGGATGGTCTATCAGAGTACCTGTGCATGTATATGTCAGTTTTGGTCAATAGTGGTAGCTCCGTTAGGATTTTATATCCTAGGGAATCTTATGATTATTGGGTAGATCCCGAAGGTCTGATAAGGATGGTTTGTCAGAGTACCACATGGTAGCTTGTTAGGATTTTATATCCTAGGGAATCTCATGATTCTTGGGCAGATCCCAAAGGTCCGGTAAGGACAGTCTATTAGAGTACCATGTAGTAGCTTTTTAGGATTTTATATCCTAGGGAATCTCATGATTCCTAGGCAGATCCCGAAGGTTCGGTAAGGATAGTCTGTTAGAGTACCATAAATGTTGTTGTTGATGCACCTGCCTCAGTTTGTTGCCATGTGTTGATGATGTTGTTCCATCTTCATGTTGTTGATGATGTTCTTCCAGCTTCGTGTTGTTGATGATGTTGCTTCAGCTTCGTTTTGTTGATGATCTTGTTTCAGCTTCGTGCAATTGATGTTGATGTTTCACCTTCATGTTGTTGATGATGATGATGTTACTCCAGATCCATGCTGTAAGGCATGATGATATTGATGATGATAAAAAAATTCAATGATTTATAGATGTGCCAATCAACGTTCCATATGTTGATGATGATGTTTCCCTCTCCTTCTGTTGATGATGGTGTATTGGGTCACATCAGTAGAATACCCTTCTCGTTAAGGGGGAGTGTCGAAATATTGTAACTTTGAAGAATATTCTAATTATATTTGAGTTATTATTTTATAGATCAAATCCCCTTTTGCATATTGATCAAGTCGGGTCTTGTATAAGATCAAATCCCCTTTTGTAGATTGGTTAAACTACATTTGTATAGTGGTATTTGTAAAGTTGGACCCTAGTAATTATAAAGTGGTTTTAAGCAATTCTAGGAGAAGTCGGCCCCACCAAGTGAAAAAACATAACCCTAGCGCCTCCTCAACTTGTATATATGTGAGGATGATGCCTCATTTGAACACACTCACACTCACTCATCTAGTGCACATATCTTGAAGGCATTTGCAGTTGCAGGAGGAAGGAGAAGAGAGGTGCATGCTCAATCTTGTTTTATCTTTGGTGTTTTTGTCTTAGTCTTGGCATTGTATTGGCAATCTATTATTGAGGAAGCTTTTGTTGGGTTTTCTCCCCCATGAGGGTTTCCCAGAATAAAATGTTGTGTACCTTGTGATTGTGTTTCTTTCAGTGATCATCTTTATGCTGTTGTTTTGGAAATGCATTGAATGCTCATGTAATTTAGAAATAACATAATAACAATGGAAATGCATTGAATGCTCATGTAATTTGGAAATAACCTAATAAAAACAGTAAAAAATTAACACGAGCTTCTTCATAAATGGATGTTTGATCTAGTAGTAATATAATTTTGGATATTTCATCTGAATTAACGGGGATAAGCACTTGATAACCGTCTAAATATTTCATACCTCTTCGGGTTGGGTCAGAAAGGCTTGAGCACATTGAAAGGAAATCATGAAAATGATAGTTTGAAAAAAAATTGCCTACTCCAAGCTACATTCTCAAATCCGCAAAATACACCAAGCATCTCTAAACCATTGATAAGTTTCTTAATGAATTTTGTAAGCACTCCTTAGAGTAAGCCTACGCTGAAAGATATATTTATCTCTATCAAAAAAAGTGGTCATAATCAAGGTTTTGTGTAATGGGTTGTGCAAGGATTGTAGGTTTCCCTATCAAGACCATGGTTTCTTCTAACTCAAATATATATTTCTCTTATTATTTTCAAATTGGCAAACCAAAATATAATAGACTGGAAAAAGAGAAGTGATAGTACCCATCTATTGGAAGTTTTGATATTTTGATGCCAATCCTGTTTCCCACAAATTTCAGTTGTAGCACCATCCAAATACAATTTTTTTTGTTCACGCAATTGTTTTTTAAAAATGACAACCTTTTTTTTGAGTTTAATATGTCACTAGAATCAAGTAGGAGATGATAAAGAAGAAACAATTTGCTATTTAGAACAAAACTTGTGGTCCGTCCACTGATGGCTTGGTTTACCTAAGTGACTAAAATCTTCTCATGCTGCTTATATCATTTATGCACTAGTCTTATATTATGTTTGTTCAATTGTTTTCCTTTTAAATAAAATAAGTTTGAAAAAAACTATTTATTTGATCTTCTTTCCTTTTTCTCTTATCTATTGGTTTAAAAAGAAGTAAATGCTATAAAAAAAATTGTTTTAATTAACATTGCTTATTATAATTAAAATTTGATAAAAGGAACAAGGAAAACTTACATGCATGCAAACTATAAAGATAAAATATCTAATGGGATTATTGTAACACGATTTGTTTTTGAATATAATTCAAAGTGTATTGTAAATCGAATTTATCACAATAAGAATTTAAAAAAAATATAGTATGTACCCATTACATATCTTAAATGGTAACCAAAGGGTCAATTCCCACTAGCACATTTGGTTAAGGCGTGGGTTTTGTTTGCTAGGTCACCCGATTTCAGTACCCTTACGATGTGTTTAGGAGGAGACACCCAAAAATCCAGTCATGTCAACGGTTGGTGCGGCCCAGGACAAGTGCGATCCCCAGGTGATTCTGATGGCGTAGATTCCCCTGGGTTGTGGTTTCTTAGCCAATGGTTGAAATGTTGGTCGAGTGAGTGACAAACATTTCTAACAAACAAACAAAAAAATGGTAACCAAAGGATATATTTTTCTTATATAATGTTGAATGGTAGATTTGAATATAATAAAATCATGGATTTTTCTCTCTTTTAATGGCTTGTCCTCTTTCAAATCCATTTTTCATAATCATTTTCAAATAAATTTTAGGGTGCAAGTAAAACTACTAATCAATTAAGTTGAAGGAATATCAAAATATGATTTATTTTTGTAGATAGATTCAAGAAAATGATTTTAAATAATACTCTTTAAAGGATATTGAAATTTGGGGTTTAATTAGGTATTCATAAAGCAAGGTTCCTCGTATCTTCATGATGTTCCTTCATCACTCCCCACGAGCATCCATATCCCTAGTGGAGTCATCCCAATACCATAGACCTTACTCCACTGCTAGCGAGCATAGTTTTTTTTTTAAATTATAATTCCTTCCACTTTTTGATATAGTATTTTACTAAAACTGAAATTTCCTCAAATTTTCATAAAAAGGGAATATAAAACTGAACTATCTTTGGCTCAAACCTGACATAGTCACAAAGGCCTCATAAGTGCAGGGTGAGTATATTCCTAAGGTCTCATGAGTGGAGGGCAAGGATATCCCCAAGGTCTCATGAGTGGAGGGCGAGGATATCCCCAAGGTCTCACAAATATGGAAACTGAGATGGTGAAACTACTCTATACCTACCTCTTGGTGCCTTTGTATATGAGCACTAGAAAGAAGGAGGTGATCATCTTGGTAGTGTCAAGTGGTGTGGGTAGTGTGAGCATAGAAAATAAAAAACCTAGAATCCTCCCTCATGTATACATCCAAGAACCATTAGTGGAAATAACGTAAGAATATGGAGAGGGAGTTCTAGGATTCCCTAGAAAGGTAGCGGTATCAACCACGAATCTCATAATAGATTGGGCATTGAAAAATGAAATTCTCCTCTATGTTAGTCTCATGTAGCTGGCGGAGTCAATAATTCCTATCCACTCATGAAATATGGTGATCAACTTCTGATCCAAGTGGATATCAGTGGCCACCCACCTCTTCCACTAACTCATCACGGTTCTCCATCTTGGTCATTTTTGTTATGATTTTTGGGTCCTAAACTTTCAGGGCTATTTTGAGGCCCTAAACAATGTTTTTTGGACATTTAAGGCCCAAACAAAGATTGTATGAAAAATTTGTTCCCCAAATAAGTTGACATATCAATTAACCACCTTCGGGCCCACAAAACTTTTGGCACTTCACCTCCTAGGGTTAGGTTTTGGACCGTTAGGGTTCTTGCTTTATGTTAAAAGGTCATTCTTTCGACCTCTTGTGATATATTTTGTGAATGAGCATAGTTGACATATCTTTCTCTTCATAGATAAGTTACAACCATTCTAGCCAATTTGTGTTCTACATTATTCTATTATTTTCTTAACGGACCCAGAAGTTTAGGACCTGAAAATCATAACAAAAATGACCAATATGGATAATTGTGATCGAACAACCAATATGGATAACTGTGATCAAACAAGATATAGAATCGTGATGAGTCAGTGGAATAGGTGGGTGGCCACCGATATCCACCTAGATCAAATTCAACCCAAATATGATAAGAACCAACTCAGAACTATCCAAGAGGGATCCTAAGAACATGCATCCAATGGTGAAGAGTATAGGTTGGTTTGATAATGAATCCATATCTCATCTCCATGAAATTCTCTACATAGAATGTCATCTTGGGCTTGAACCCATAGGGTGGATTTACCTAAGTGAACTAAATGTGTTGTCTATAAATTTCCTCCCTAATGATCCTATTTAGATCCTAATGTTCTGGCAAGATATGACTAGGGGAATTCAAGGAGTATCTGAATAGGGGGAGTTTCTCCATTGATATGCCTATTGATTGCAATAGGAACATAACCTTAGTAAAACAACAATGGAATCATTGGAATGACCTAGTATATGTAATGGCCAAGGCCTTCAAAGAGCAATATGAAAGGTAAGAGTACCAATCTCTACCAACAACTAAATCAATGAATCTTTCATATTGATGAAGTAGCAAAACTAGAGGAAGCGTGGCCTCAACCCAGAAAGGGTGGACAAAAAACTTGTCCTAGAGATGCGTAGAGGAATAATATCCTTTCAATAGAGGGAAAAGTAGTGGAACCTTAACCCTCTTTGTCTTGAGCCAATCCTCCTCTAGAAGACTTATTCCCCAAACCTTGAAATTGCACAAAACCATGGGCCTAATAATGTTTTCTAGAAGCTCCATGTTGTACTAAATATCCCGAAACTGGCATTGAAAACACTATAATTCCAGAAGGTCTAGGGAACCACATCCCTTGTCGATACGAGGTCGGAGAGCTAGTCTCATGCTAAATCGAGGCCCAAAAAAGTAAACACCCAAGTAAGTGTGGTGATCTTAATCTCCTCACCCTAAAAGTGGAAATGGAACTCCTATAGGACCCTCTTCAAGGCATTAAAAATCATAGCCTTGTCTTTACCAAGGTTTACCATCTACTATCAAATATCATAAAACATGGCTAAGGTGTCAAGATGTCACTAGAGACCCTCCATAGTAGAAGTTAGGAGGACCACATCATTGATGAAGAGTAAGATGTATATCCAAGACATTGTGAAGGAGGAAGCCATCCCTAGTCTGTATTTTCTCCCTTAAAAAGGATTCCATCTCATCTATGTATATATTGAACAAATTGGGTGAAAGTGATCATTGTTGCTTCACGCTAATGGTAATCTTGATAAACTCCAACAAATAATCTACTATGAAGAGTTGGCCCAGTACAGACTCATAGAGATGCATAATTGTAGTGAAAAGAGCCTTTCCAAACCCCTTTTTGTCTTTTTCTTTATTCATTTAACCTTTTCTAGATTTTAAAGTTTTTTTTACTTCATTTAGTTCTTCTTATATATTCATTCATTGCATAGGACTTAGGGAGATGGCCTCATAGCCAGAGGGAATTGCTTATGTTTTATTTCTTTTGGTTCTTTGTCATTTCTTTCTTTTCATTTTCTTTTCATCATGATTTTAGCATCTTTCTCTTTTCCCTTTTTTTAATTAAGTTGCATCAACCTTGAGAATTCAAGCTCCTTCTTCTCATGGGATTATGAAGCATGAACATGTATGACATATGACCACCAACCACAAAGTGGGGAAAATAAAAATTTGGAAAGATGGAGAAAGTTATGTATGGAATGGGATATGGACAAGCTACCCCTATAAAATCCCCAAAAAGTACAACTCTACCCAAGAGTGAGAACACTAATCTAGGATATGATGATGACCACAAAGGTGAAACAACAAAAAATTTCAAACTTAGAGCACCATGATCCATTATCAGACCCAACCCATGCTCACTACTTTCGTGTCAAATACATAAGGCACTAACACTTAATATGAAGTAATGGAATAAGGTACCTCATATATGATAAGCATTGTAATCATCCAATGTGAGTGAGTTGAACATAAATTTGGAAGCATCATTGGTCAATTGTTTGTGGAGAACCGTGGATCTCATCTATGGGACTATTGTATGTTGTCTATAATGTGGATCATAGAAGAAAAAATATCCTCTAGTTACCCCTACATGTTAGGGGGTAGCATCTGGATCCAATATGGGGTCATGTGCTCATCGTAGAATGCATAAGAACCTCAACGAATTCCAAGATCTACACTCTACATCAATCTGAAAAAATCCTATACATTTCACCATAAAACCATTGGAAAAAAGGGGTGGGGTGACACGATCCCCCTAGTATACGGAAAATATAAATGGAATGTGGAAAAAATCTTTATTTCATCACGCATATGCATATTTTTTAAGACATGACTAAATCAAATTTCAATTAACTATAAATGCATAAAGTCAAGTGATAACTAAAAACAAGCAAGTAAAAAAGCACAATCAATATGCATAAAGGAAACACACAACATGAACTACAACTATCCTACTCTACTTGACAAAAGAAAGGAAATGCTAGGTAAAATCATACAACCAATGAAGCCACCCTAGAATCTCATCAATGTCAAAATTTCTACCCTTTTGCTTAGTTATGAACCAAAACAAGGATATATCAAGTACAAAGTGATCATGAGCTAGTATAGACATTACATCATGAACAAACATAGAATCCAACTCATGATGATGAACATGAGAAACAAATCATGCCAATATTGACATGTGCATCTACAATCTTGCTCTATCCATATTTGGATGGGGTTTCAATATAACAATGATGACTCATCCTTGCTCCCAACAAGGCCTTCATTATGAAACCCTTACATCTTACAAGCCTGGTCCACTTCAAGAGATGGCCACCTTGTATTTCATGTATGATGTCACTCCCCAATACTTGAGATGGAATCACAAGGATTATAAAAAATACCTCATGGTTACCCAATAAATATGTGGAGGAAAAATGGAATGTAAATCCAAATCTTGAAAAACAAAATTGCTCCCAACTTAAGGTCCGTTACCCTTCTATATGTGGCTAGAAATTCTTACAACAAAACATAAGTTGAAAACACTTTTCTCCATATATATTTTATCATCAAAAGCTAATTCCCAGTGTTATATCCAATGACATATTTAAGACAAGGTGAAAAAAAAGGATGGCTAGAAAGTTCCACTATGAAATTGTCCTGTGTAAATCACAACCTCGTAAGAGTGCTCTAATGCTTGTTTGACACATGAATGTTCACCAAAATATAAGCATAAGCATGGCTGAAAATTTTCCAATTTTTTACCTTCATAAAACAACTCCAAGTTCTCAAAAGAGTATGTATTACACCCCATAGAATATGGTTCGAAATCGCCATGAGAAAGTTGTAAAAAAATTAGTCGTAGATGGTTGAAATAGATCTGTTAAAATATCCTCTTCATGTTGCCAAAAATATGCATCATTAGTGTACATATATGTCTAGAATTCATGATGATGTTTTTTTGAAAATGATGGTTATTCCAAAGAAAACAATTCTACAATCTTGACTCTAGAATCATCATCAATATCATAAATAGGATCCCCATCAAAATGAAAACAATTTATATACCATTTATGCCTCCCAATATGTAAAATATCATCAATATTTTCAATCTCATGGTCATCATGTTCTCCATCAAATGAGAAATTGACCAAATCCAAGGGTTTTCCTAAAAACTCTTCACTTTCCAAATCATCAACGCATGCATCACAGAACTCAAAAAACTGGAGAGTACAACTCAACATACCATTATCTTGATGTGGAGGAGGGGTGGAAACTTGGATTCTTTCAACATCTAGGTATTCATCAAAGTCCTTCTCTTCAATGGAATTATGAGGTTTCTCTTGTTATTCTTCATGCACTTGATGACTTTCTTCATCAATCTCTTTTATGTGCTCTTTAATGGAGTCCTAAGGTGGTTATTGATAATATTGTTCAAAAACAAGATCATGATCTTTAATGTGATCTTCATCAACATGATCATTATGTGCTTGATCTTTGACTATGTCTTCTTCTTTCTCTTGATCTTCAATGGAGTCTTAGATAAGGATTTTGTTTCTATTGATCAAAAAAGTTGAAGCATATCCTACAAATATCCAAAGAGAAAGACTTTATTCTCCCTGAAAATGGTGCCAAAATGTTATCACACAATCTTTCACCCTAGCACAAATCCTTCACAAGGTACAAAATAGGTGGAACATTAAAAATGTTACCATTGTCACCTAGGTAACAACTTCCCTCATTTTAGTGAAGGATAGATCCAACATAAGGGAGGCTTCTCTAATATCCTCTAAGATTCCTAAGGAAAGACAATGTCAAGTCTAAGGTCTCATGTGTAGCTACCTAATTTACCACCAATTTATTATGATATACAAGTCAAATAATAGGTGGATACTTCAAGGAAAATTTTCAAATTTACAATATTCAATTCTAGGGCTGATTTAGAGGGTTTATTATGTGATTACTAAGTAACAAATGTCCCCAAAATAGTACATATTTGAAAATTACCCTAGTATGCCATAAAACTTGTAATAAAGATAAATAAATTGTAACATTAAATAACTTATAACAACAATACAACTCGATCCCTTAAACAAATTATAATCAAGTGAAATTTAGGGATAAAACACAGGGTAAGACTAAGGTTTCAAGTAACTTATTAATGTTGGAAATTTAAGAGCTTGTAACAACCCAAAAAGACAAAGATGTCCAACACTAAAGTTTGCAATAGAAACTAGCTTGGGAAAAGGTTTGAGAAAAAAATATTTTTAGGTCAAAAATATGTAGGGAAAACCTTAGACATCTAGGGATTTTGATGGTTGAAAAATATATGTAAAATGTTAAACCCTGAATTACCCTAAAACAAAAACAAAATTTGAATTTTAGAATTTATGATTGACTAGATGGGAGAAGAGTAGTGCCCAATATTTTTATTTTTTCATATGGATTCAATGAAGCACTCCCTTGAAAGGATGTAAGTATATCTAGGGTGATATCTATGGGTGTCCACTACAAACCCTAGTAAATCCACCTAGTGCCTTACAAACTTCAAGATAGTTTAAGGGAGAATACTCCACTAGTAATCTTCCAAGAGTGGACTTGTTCTAGAAAGATACCAAGAGAGTACCACCACCTATAGAAGTACAACTACACTTAAAATCATCCATAAAAAATACCCATAGTATCACATGAGAACACTTACTCAAGAAATTGATTCATCTTCAAAACCCTACCCAAGAGCATCCATGAAATTTGAAAGACAATCCATAGGACATCATTCAAGGAAGTCACTCTAGTTATCCATCCATAGCAAATATAAAAGAGAAGTATAAAAAAAAAAATCTTCACAAGTTGTAGCAATGATTCACAGATGAGAAGTTCTTCTCTATTTATATGAGATATCTAGCACCCTTCTCATTAAAATAACAATATTTTCCTAGATTAAACCCGAAGAAAATATAAAAATGTCTTTATCTCTTTAGAATCCCTAGATATAAGGTCATAATATATAAAATATCCATGATACAAGAGCGTATTATTCAAAATACCTGCAACGATGCTCCCAAGATGAAGTAAAATGCTCAAAAAGGTAAGATGTCCTCCATAAATGCATGCTCTAAGTCACATGTGTGGCACATGTGGTCTCTAAGAGTGGGAGGATCACTCAAAATATGTCAAAAGTAATTTGTATGGGCTCCAAAGTGAAACATTCCCTTCAAAGGGTGCAACGTTTCATCCTCCAGTGTAAAGTCATATTCAAAATGTGCAACGTCCCCTCAAAAAGGTGCCACATCCTCTCCAAAGGTGTTAGGTCAGGTCACAAAGTGTGACTTCCTCAAAGAAGCCAAATGACCTCAGAAAAAGTGTGGTGCCCCCCATCAAGTGTGCAATATGGTTTCCTCAACGTCCTCCAAAGTACCAAGACTCATATCCATGCAAAATACATCATCCAAAGATGGGCTTAAGTGACCTAATGTAGCCATCAATGTGGGGTCATGTACACAAGTCCAATGCAACATAAAAAGTGATTCATGTCAAATCTAATTGCCATTAGGTAGATAAAATTAAACATCATTTTCAATCTTCACAATAAATCATATAATTCATACAATTTTCCATTTTTAGGTATGGGAGGGTCATCATTAGCCCCTATTACATATGCCAATACCCAAGAAGAAAAGTATTTCCCAAGAAACCCAACAAGGAGCATGTGTAATGATAAATATTATGATTTGGGGTTAACTTCATGAGTATTATTACATAGTCATGTGAAATTATGTAAGATATGCATCCACATGAGCACCTTTGTAATGAAGGAATGCTTATGGCATTGAGTTTCCTTTTCCTTGGCATTGTTTCTTTCCAAACCCCTTTTTGCATTTTTCTTTATTCATTTAACCTTTTTTGGCTTTTGAATTTTTCTTTACTTCATTTAGTTATTTTTAGATATGGATTCATTGTATATTACTTGGGGTGATGACCTCATAAAGAGGGGGCATTGCTCATGCATTATTTATTTTGGTTTTGTTTCATTACTTTTCTTTTCATTTGCTTTGAATTTTGATTTTAGCATTTTTCTTTTTTCCTCCTTTTTTATTAAGTTTCATCAAGCTCAAGCATTCAAGCTCCTTATTCTCATGGGATTATGAAGCATGAACCTATATGTGTGACATATGACTAACAACCCAAAAGAGTGGACACAAAGAACAGAGAAATATTGATAATGTTATGTATGGATTAGGATATAGACACACTACCACTATCAAAGCCCCAATGGTACAACTCTACCCAAGAGTGACAACACTTATCTAGGAGATGATAATGACCACCAAAGTGAAACAAGGAAAAAAGGAACAAATTTAGAGCATCATGATCCATTATCCCACTCAACCTAGGGTCACTACTTTCTTTTCAAATACATAATAAATTAACACTTAATATGAAGTAATGAAACAAGGAATCATGTATGCTAAGCATTCTAATCATCCAATGTGAGTGAGTTGAGCATAAAGTGGGAAGCATCATCAATCAACTGTCTGTGGAGAACCATGGATCTCGTATGTGGAACTATTGTCTCTGATATGGATCATACGAGAAAAAATATCCTCTAGTTACCCCTAGATGTGAGGGGGTAATAGGGAAGATCATGTAAGAGGGCATGGTGGAGCTAAGAATGGCATGATTCACATTCTTCATCAAATCATTATTTCATTGGTTTGGATGGAGGTTTCTGGGAGTGAAAGGGGGATATGGTAGTATGGGGGTAGTGATTAAGTGTTGCTTCCCAAATTGAAAAAGAGAGGAGGGCATAGTTGGAAGAGGATAACTCAAATTCGTGAGAAAAGGGAGAGGGGGGGAAGTATTTGGTAGAGATGGGTAAAATAGGTATTGACATCACCATCCTTGAACATAATGGTAATCTAAGGGGGGCCTCGAATGGGGAAGGGATTGGATGGGGGAGAGTTGGTTTTAAGTGAAAAGGATAAAAAGGCATGGTCCAGTAAGGGAGGATTGAGAACTAACTGACATATGAAAGAACGTTATAATTGGCCAAGACATAGTTGATGATGATATCCCTCCCACTATGAGGGAAATAGGTAAAACCATTGGACTCCAAGAAACAAGGTAGGCCATCAACGATCAACAACTCATGAAACTCACCCAAATGTGGGAGGTACTTACCATAAGCTAAAAAGGGGGCAAATCCATTGTCCAATATCTTGTGGAGATCCACTAAGACTAGGTATACCTTGTTAAGGAGAAAAGCATCCTTGGATCTATTGTGGTGTAATATCTATTGGTTCCTAGTAGATGTGTTGGAGTCCCTCATAAGGATGACCTCACCCTAAATCGAACACTAGACAATATCAACATATAAGTCTAGGTAGGGGTCCCCACCGAAATCCTTATGTAGAGAATAATATAATGAATTAGGATGGAAATAACAAGCCACAATCACCCAATGATATAAACATATATTACATGGATGTAATCACCTTGTGAACTGAAGAGTGCCAACACACTAAGAACTTATCAATAGATAAGGATGAAAATTCATAAATAGGTGATCTTGGATTTCGTGATTGTCTAAGGACTCATAGGATAACATGAATGAGAATGAATACACTCTAGCACGGGACATTATTGATTCAAGGTTCACCAAAAGCTATGTTGAGCATTGATTGATCAAGATTGACTAGATAAAATTAAAAGAACAATATAAACATATAAGTCTAGGTAGGGGTCCCCACCAAAATCCTTATGTAGAGAATAATATAATGAATTAGGATGGAAATAACAAACCACAATCACCCAATGATATAAACATATAGCACATGGATGTAATCACCTTGTGAACTGAAGAGTGCCAACACACTAAGAACTTATCAATAGCTAAGGATGAAAATTCATAAATAGGTGATCTTGGACTTCGTGATTGTCTAGGGACTGATCGGGTAACATGAATGAGAATGAATACACTCTAGCACAGGACATTATTGATTCAAGGTTCACCAAAAGGTATGTTGAGCATTGATTGATCAAGATTGACTAGATAAAATTAAAAGAAGGGAAAATATATATACTAGTACAAAGAAAAGATATCAATGTATGGTGCATGGCCATGGATATAGAGAAATATGGACAATAAAAGAAATGGGAATCATGTTTAGTGTACAATATTTAAACTAGGAATCCTCCAGATATAAAATTGTGTATATTCACCATTGAGCAATGTTCAATTCCAGTGAGGGTTTTTCCTATGACCTAAAGCCATGGGGTGTATTGGTCAAACATGTGGTTACACCCAAAGAGATTGTGATATTATGACCCCTACACACATAAGTGGATCAAATACCACCCTTGTGTCCTTCAAATTTTTGGCCCAAAGGGGTTGGATCCATTGGTGAGGAGCAAGGAGTTTTTCACCAGTGGAAAATTTTCAATTTCCATGAAGGATTTTTTTGGAACCATGGAATCAACTTGAGGTAGTGGTCAAATGTGTGGTTGCACCCATAGAAATTATAGCAAATTATCTCGTAACCCATGCAAATGTAAATGGATCAAAGCCCACCATCATGTCTTTCAAATATAAATGTCAACTAAGTCTAGCTTAGGTGATTGGGAGAAGAAATGTTATCCTCTCCACTTGGGTTCAAGACCTGCTTATGACACATTCTCTCTTTGTGATTCAATTTTCGATTGGGGATCTTCATCGACCAATTATTGTTGGGCTAGGAAGGTACGAACAATCTTACTCTCACTTGTGTGCTTGAGGGTGGGATGACTTGTATTCTAAGAAAAAAAAAATTGTGTACATCACTTGCTAAATGTATAATGCATGCACATTCTATAATACAAAAGTGTCTTAAATCAATGAACAATTTTTTTGAATTAAATTTGAGAACAATATTACCATTGAAGTTAGTATATGACATATATAAATGGTATAGCATATCAATTGTGTATAAAATCTTATGTTTGAAAAATAGTGTGTTTAAGAAGCATTTATACTATGCATAGTGAAAATTAGCACATATTTTACATTCCATATGCATATATGAAATTCTCATCATTTCCCTTCCTTTTAAAGTCACATAAATAAGTACATGTACTACTTGTTAATAATCTCTATTATGGTATTTTTACAAAACCTCTATATTTTTTTTGATAAGCTCTCATAGATTCCATAAGGAGGTAGGATGCCTCCCTTTCCTCTTCTAACCCTTCTATTCTTGAAAGTTGTTATACGTGTTGTTATATTTGAGTTTGATATGGTATTTTTACAAAACCTCTATATTCTTTTGACAAGCTCTCATGGATTCGATGAGGTGGGGTGCCTCCCTTTCCTCTTCTAACCCTTCTATTCTTGAAAGTTGTTAGATTTGTTCTTATATTTGAGTTTGATACGTATAGTGCCTTATAAAAATTGGTAGAGGTCACCATAAATAAAGCTAAGAATGAATCTAAGAATTTGGGATGTATGTTTGTTAAAAAACTAGATAAGATGACAAACTTCAAAATTCCATCTAAGGTTTCAAAACATAGCATTGTGATGAATGAAAAAAGGTTTCTATGAGGAAATTCACTCAATCTTGGAAAAATTCTATAACCCTACATAGGTGGTAACAAAAGTTTAAATAGGTGCTTACAAAAGTTCAAATAGATGCCCCAATAGGTGGTTACAAAAGTTCAAATAGATGCCCCACCTAAATGTAGTACCCCAAATTTTAATCTTTGGAAATTATGCTTGATCATATTATATATGTGCATGCCTATGTGGTTATTTTTCCAAGCATCAAACATTGTGGACTTAGTTTATAATACACCTATGATGTAGATGTTATGTATAGTTTGTATAGGTTGTCAGTGTTGATTCTAATATATAGCAATTGGCATACATCAACACTTTTATCCAATTGTGCTAAACGAATTGGGGAGTGTGCTCAAATAGAATACCCAAACCGAGATTGAAACTCCTCCTAGCCATGTCATTCTTGTTTGTGTTGTAGTAAAAGACATAATATCCCTCCTATGTAAACTAAATTTGTTTTATTGCGGGAGTTAAGGTTTCCCTCCCTACTATTATAAAATGCCCAAAGATGTAGTTGAAATAGTTGTTTAAATGCATAAGTTTGGAAAGTGAGCCTATATCTCTTGGCATGAAAATACAAATAATATAAACTCTTAACCCCTAAAAAGGTAAAACAAAAATATTTTAGATATGCGAAAAAAATGTAGAGACTTCAAACGATAAAGAATCTCAACCTAAAACCGCAAGCCTTGTGACATACACAAGGCTAAGTGATTGAATGCAACAGACTCAAACATTACTATGAACATTTACCCTAATGAATCTTTTTTCATGCCCCATTATCAATTAATTATTTACCACTTTGATCGAAATGAATAAAATGCCAACAAGGAATGAGAACACAATAAATATAATGATCTCTAATCTTAAGGGAACCCTAAAACTTTATTTGAATCATTTTCATGTTTTTCAACCTCAATCATTAGTAAGGAAATGATTACGATCAAAAACACCATCACCATCCATTAACTCCATGTTTTAAGGAAATGTGGAGATCAAGGTCCATTTTTAATAGTAGAACACCTATCGACGTAATAAAATGCACGTTACTTAAGAAATCCACTTACTAGGCCATCAAAAAAATCACTCTATGAAAAAACCACTTGCTTCTTGCAATGTTTCTCTATTCATTTTACATGAATTTTACTTTGTCCCTTGTGCTTTCGATATAAGTTGAACCATGTGAAACAAATATTTCCAATTTGTTTTTGTTTCACATATTTTTTCAACTTGTCTCCTTTACCTATCACATAAGTTGACCCATATTTTGCTTTAAAATATGGAAGTGATTCATATTCATATTCAATTATGGAATGAAAGGTGAATGTTTAAAGCAACATATATTTTATTACACCGATAGACGTTTTACTATTGAAAATGGATCTCAATCTCCATATTTTCTTAAAATATGGAAGTGATTCATATTCATGATGCTTTCAATTATCATCATCACTTTTTTTACGTCTAAGTTTGACGAACATGAAAATGATTCAAATGAAGTTTTAGGGTTTGTCCAGAGCTAGGGATCCTTATTTTTATTGTGTTTTCATTCTTAGGGATCCTTATTTTTATTGTGTTTTCATTCCTTATTGGCATTTTATTTGTTTCACTAAAACTAGGAAATAGTTTATCACAAAAGAACATGAACAAGAATTCATCAAATGCATAGCCATTTTGATGTTTTGAGTATTTTGCAAGAAAAATATATGTTTTATTTCCATTATGAGACATTTGAGATCTAAAATAGACCTACTGAGGAAAATAATAAAATAATAGTTAAAAATAATACAATGATAGTTAAAATAATAAAATAAAAATTACGAATTTTCAAAGGGAACGAAATAAAACTACTTTTTTAATCACATTTTGGACTTATCTCCTTCAAGGTTTACTCAAATTTCAAATATAGGCAGTCATTGGATGCATAATTAAATTTGAAAAGTAGTCTTCCTTTCCCTCTAAAAATATTTATCCTTAGGGTTGACATCATCATCTTGAATCTTATTAGTTCTTTTAAAGTTGATTTTGATAGTACATTTTTTGTTTTGAGACTCATTTTTTACCTCAAAGTTCCCCTAATATTTTACATTCAATCTCTTCGTGAAGTGTATGTCTCAAGACCTAATGTTCAAATTGAGTTTTTCTATCATTTGAAACCTCCCCTTTTTCCCATTTCTAGAATGTTCTTTGTTTTTCTCTGAGTCTAAGGGGTTAATTTTTTTGTATTTTCATTGCAACATAATTGGCCTAAAGGGCCTACATTTTTTGAGTTTCCATAGCAAAATATGTGGCCTAGAAGGCCTACATTATGAATTCATATAATAACTCCTTTATTAAGGTGTATGTTATTATATCATATATATTAACTGTCTCACAATCTACCATTTGTTAGACTTTGGACAATGATCCATCGAAACTCATCAATTGCTTTATTTCTTTAGTGTAAAGTTGTAAAATACCTAAGATATAACTATGCCTATCAATGTAATTAATTTTTGCGGCTAAAATTGGAGAACAATATTGTAAATGCATTTAGTGTACAAAATCTATGTATGGTATTTTCCTCTTAAAAGTAACATACTCAATATGCAGAGAAAATATGCCTATACATATGTTTTACATTCAATATACATATCCAAAATGATCTAAAATCTCTAAAATTCCACCTATTATTAATATTAGAGGAAGAGCCATACACAATAAATACTTTCTATTAAAAATTTTCAAGGTTTTGTTCCCCTACCTCCACATGCTTTTGATATGCTCTCATAGCTTCTTGTAGAATATCAAAGGCCTCCCCTCCTCTTCTAACCCTATGTTCAACCTATTATCCCAATTTTGATGGGTCTTTGGCTGCCTTCAAAACTATTTTATGGATTCTATTGTAAAAATGATTCGTAATTGAGGGATTGAGAGTCCACACAATTTATCAATATAAATTCTTAATGAAAAATAAAATTATTGTCTTATGTAGTTACTGTTAGACTAGAAAATGCTCCACCATACTAAATCACAAGTATCAAAACACTATTTGAAACACCTCTATGTATGTTCTACTACTGAAATCCAACTCTAAAGGAGATTAAACACCATGCGATGGAACTAAAATCAACACTCCGAACAACAAAATATTCCACTATGCACTCCAACTCTTAGTTAGAAAAAATAATGCTTTGCTACAAATTTTCCAATACACTTCAAATTCTTCACTCTTAGAGATAAAAAAAAAAGCATGCTCTTCTAAGACTTGAATCTTAGTTTGTTTGCACTGCTATAATTTCACTCATAGGTTTTTGATCATACCAAGGCAACATCAAAATCAATGAAAGATGGAATTTCTATTTGTGGGTAAGTTAGCCAACATCTAAAGTTGAAGATAATCATTGGAAATGATTCCAACCAATATAAAAAGAAATCACAATATGTTTATGTCCAAAAACAGATTTGTTGTCTGTGTTAAAAAATGATTTGGTGTGAGTGTAAAAATGGATTTGTTGCCTATGTATGTATATGACAATGCCCAACTACTTGGGGAGGATGAAATGGGAGTGAAGGGAAATGTCCCAAATACAAGAACAATATACTAAGTAAGATGGAAAATTGAGTTGATGTCTATGTTAAAACAAATTGAGTTGTTGTGAGTGTCAAAACGGATCTATTACCTATGTATTTATATAGAAACATCCCACTGGTTGGGGCGAACAATGTGAGGGTGAAGTGTGTTGTCCCCAACACAAGAACCATCTACTGAATGTTACTGAATCCCATGCACATAAATAACATGATTTTGGTAGGAAAATATACTACTTATACATTCACATAGAAATCTCGATCTCTCTACCCAATGCATTTGATTTCTTTAGCATACTATTACTTAATATATCAATGATTTGAACATTTGTTGCCAATTAATTAAATTAGAGCAAAGAATGTGCAATGGCACTATGCTAGTATTAAGAGAGAAAACCCACAACAATTATTAAAAACACAAAATTGAAACCATACATAGAATACAACCACACTAGATAATCATTTACTCAGGAAACCCAACTTGGGAAAACTAGCTTGGTATGAAGATGCATATTCTTTATTAATCAACGATTTACAAAGGTCTTTACAAAGTATTTTGGGTCTCTTGGCCTTTAGAAATTCGCTTACAAGAATAAAACCAATTCTTTTCCAATCTCCATCGAGAAACCCCTTCTAGTTTGTTGCACAAGAGGATACATGGAACATTGTATTTTGTTGGGTAGATGGAAGGCCAAGCATCCCTACCTTTTGGTTTCCCCTTCTACAATATTGTCTTTCCTCTTTGTATCTTTCCTAACATCATTACCTTCTAGGTTCCCATCTTTATTTTAGTTTGCTAATTATTTGTCTCTTAAATTGGCAGCTCAAATTTCACTGTGGCAAGTGGGTAGATGACTAGGTCAACATGTGGCTATCACACTAATAGTCATGACCTCCTACTTCATACACCTTCATAGCCTTTATCTACTCTTCTACAACCTCTTCCTCTATCGTGATATCACTAACTCTCCTTCCATACCCTCTTCAACAATGTTCATAGCCTATTATTTTGTTGATTTTTTTCTTAACCCCGAGCCATACACCATTCATGTTTGTTTCAGATCCATTTCGAATCACATCTTTCCATTGTGAAGATTTTCATCTCCAAAATCTATACCATTGAGGAGATGGAAGCACATGGCCTCCATTTGCTTCTCCATATCCACCATTCCATCACTAAAGAAGGTTTATCGATGCTTGTTTTCCCACCCATGTTTTTTTGTTAGAGGAGCTATTCTCTCTTTCCTTTTATGTTCTTTGACAAAGTATGCCTTGCCACCCTTGACCAAGCAATATTTTCTTTCTCTTCAGTAGAAAGTAGCATCCCTATTCCACATATATGGGCAACCGAACATCACTTCATGGGAATCTTATGGTACAACTTCACATTCTACTTCATCAGTTTATATTTCACATTAATGGAAAACTTGATTTTACATATTCGGGTTGATTCTCATAGAAGATTTCCTTTACAACCATGCTAGTGATCTTCGTTGCACTAAATCATAAGTTTCTATACCAAGCTCATAAACTAGTGTTTCAAAAATCATATTACATTGAGAACTATTGTTGAACATAGCATTTACCTTCTATTTCTTCAGTTGAACTTTGATTTAGAATAGTGCATGTTTGTCTCCACTTTCCTTTGGCTACCGTAATGTGGTGAAAAATATTTCTTCATCCAAATCATAAGTTCTTTCTACCACTTCTTTTGTCTTTGCATTTTCCTTCGATTTCCCCTTGGACTTCGACCACTTTGGATGCAATTCTGAATGAAGTTTCCATCACTTCTATTCCATGTTCCCATCCACATCATAATGTTTGCAATGCCTATTATGATCCCTCATTTTTTTGAATCTAGATACCATCTTCTTGTCTTTTATCTTGTTGGTTTCTTCTTGGTCCTTGTGTTGTTGCACCTTCTTGGTGTCTAGATCAATATAGAGAACCTTATTTCTTACCTCGTCTATTCTTTTCTTATTCAGATGTTGCAACCACCTTCAGATATGGTTGAATAGTCCTCCAAGGCACTTCACCACCACCCTCAACTCTTCCAAAGAGATACCAAACCTAATTACTTGAATTCTAAATTCAAAAGTGTATTCTTGCACCCCTTGTCCCTGTTCTTGTTGAAGGTTGATCTAGGTGGATATTGGTGGCCACCCACCTATTCCAACTGGCTCCTCTTGTCAATTTTTAGTACAACACGTTCTTCTGTACTTCTTTGTAATTGTGGGTTCTACACTTACGGGGTTGTCTTAAGCCCTAAACATCTTCCAGGTGGATACTGGTGGCCTTCCACCTAATCCAGCTGGTTTATTTTGTATGTTTTCATGTCAGCACATCTTGTTGTACTTTCAGGGTTGTTTTGGGCCCCTAAACAGTGTTTTTTTGGCATGCCATAGTCAAACAATATTTAAAGTTAGAATTCAATGGAGTAATGCATAGTTCTTGAAAATACCTTTCCAACAGGCTATCGTGCCTAAAACAAATATCGTATGAAAAAGTTACGACCCCGGGAAGTTAATGTACTAACTTACCCAAATGGGGCCCACATTACTTTTGGCGTTTCATATCCTAGGGTTAGGGTTTTTGGATGTCTAGGGTTTTGACATTCATGTTTATCATAAAAAGGCCTTCAGAGCCTCATTGTAATCATCATCTTGCGAATGAAAGTAGTCATCATATCTCTTCTCAGAGATAAAGCTACCACCATTCTAGCGAATCTTGCACTCTGTATTTTTACAGTCTCTTTACAATTCTTTCATTAATAGAAATCAAGTATTGTTGTATTTCTATGTTTCTGACAATTTTCATGAGTATTTCATTGTAATTTCTCTACCTTTAGTTCATTTCGAAAATAAATCCGGTTCAGTGGTATCATAGTAGGCTTCTCTTGATCATTTTTCAATGCATGTCCACAGCGAGGTCCGAGTATATCCAGTTGGGTCTCGAGTTTGTATATCTTGAGGACAATCACTCTCGCACCCCAAAGAAATCATCGATGGCGGTAGAAAAGAAAGATGACGGAGAAAATTTTTCTATTAACCTGTTGCTTGAGCAAGCTCTCGTGCGAAAGAGGGACGAAATGATGGAGAATTTTGCACACATTCTTTAATGCATGTTGATAGAAACATGTGAATATTCATCAAGCGACCATTTTGGAGGAACCTCTCCCTTCAAGGTACAAGTTAATTTTGATATTCTCATATTTGAAGGTCAGATAGATGCGGATGCCCTAGAAAAATGGTTAAATCTATTAGAAGGTTTTTTCTCTGTTCAAAATCTTTTCGACAAGGAAAAGATCACCTCCGCACTCCTCAAGGCTCTCCCCCATGTTAAACATTGGTGGGAAACTTACTGGGAGAAAAGTTCCACAGAGGAATTTGGAATATATGGGGCCAAGCCCACTCGATATTTTTTTGTGGATGCATTCAAAGAACAATACTATTCTGTTGATAACTATGAAGACCAGTACATGAGATGGACCACACTACAGCAAGTGAAGAGTCAAACAGTGTCAGAGTTCACAAATACTTTCCATACCTTGCATACCAAGCTGGGTATCAAAGACTCCGAGTGGCATCTGGTTCTGAAATACCGTGGGGATCTGCAAAGGTACATCCAAACCAAAATGGATTTCCTAAACATTTCATCATTGGGAGATGCCTATCGGTATGTTGTCAAAATTGAGCAAAAATTTAGGCACTGGAACAAATGGGAAGTCGAGTATGCAAATATGCAACAACCAAAGCATGGTAAATACGATCCTAACCAACAACCTCTAGAAAACCAATCCAAGACACGAGACAAAAAGGGTAAAGTAAAGAAAAAGAGTGACACCAAGATTTGGTGTGACTTCCACAAAATCCCCTGGCACAACATCGATGAATGTCGCTCAAAATAGACATTGGTGGTCGAGGTCGAAGACATGAAGCCGAACCCTGATTCGAAATATGATCCATAAAATATTGAAAACAAATAGATCATTGAAGCAGACCCCACTGCTACTAGAGAGACCATAACAATTCAGCTAGAAGAACCAATATATCCTAAAGAGGGGGCATGCCTCTTCCATTCACAGATGTGGGTGAAGGGGACCCCATTGCATTTCATTGTTGATAATGGCAGCCAGAAGAACCTCATCTCAGCTAATGTTGTCAAACAGTTGGGGTTGTCTACAACACCACACCTGCAGTCATACAACATCGGGTGGCTTCACCAAGGACAAGATCTTCGCGTCAGCCAACAATGTCTCCTATCCTATGGAATCCATCCTAAGTCACATGAAAAAAGACACGG
>JASDQU010102965.1:228957-241918 GCA_032191745.1 Picea mariana
GGAGACGGACGGCGACAGATGTGGCAGCCTGAGCACTCCGGTGCATGCAGATGATAGCAATACAGCCACAGACATGCATTGGACCGCCGGCGGGACACCTATCGTTGAGGAACCTGGGCCCCATGTCCCCATGCCAGAGTATGTTCCGGATTATACAGTGTTTGTTCCTTACTTCGGTTCTAGTGGTAGCAAATAGTTTAGTTTCCTGCAGCTATGTTTAATTTTGATACTGTTATATACGGTTGGCTGAACTGGTTTCTCCTCAGGGAGCAGTTCAGTAACTACAACCGCTAGACTTAGTAAATGTATTCCTGAACCTGGTTCTGAGAAGGACTTTTATATAATACAAAATCTTGCTTACAAAAAAAAAAAGTTATATGAAGTTAGTTTTTATGAAAATTGTTTAAATTTAATAAGAATCTTGAAAATTAATATATATTTTACAATAATTTTTCATTTATAAAAATGACTGATATTATTATTTAATGTTAAAGTTATATGAAGTTAGTGTTTGGAATTTATGAAAATTGTAAAATTTTCTATGTTAAATAGTGTATTCAATAAAAATTGTATAATGTGCATATTGAAAATTAACATATATTTTACATTGAATTTTCATATATATAAATTATTGATATTATTATTTAATGTTAAATTTATATAGAGAATGTTACTTGATATGTGAGGTTTTTTTAATACATTGTATGCTTTTATGTATTTTTAAAAAGGTTGATATCTACCAAACTATGAAAGAAATACATTTATAGAGACAAGAATCTTTTGCAATAAGTAATGTTACTATTGAAAAGAGAAAGGATGCTACAACAACTTGGGGACTTGCATTTGTAATGTATTTTAAATTGAGTATAAATCTATTTTAACCTTGCATTTTCAAGCATTCATATTAATTTTTCATTTTTTAAGCACCCAAAGGTTTGTGATTTGTTTTCTTTTTATGAGAGTGTGCAAGGGGGAGATAATATGCATATCAATTTATGAGGGTGGGGAAGGGGGGAGACAATATGCATTGCATTTTGATTTCATTTTGTGAAGGTGGGGGATGAGGGAGACAATTTTCATTACAATTGATTTCTTTTTATAACGGTGGGGGAAGGGGGAGACAATTTTCATTTCAATTTATTAGGGTGTGAGGGAGGGAGGCAATATGCATTGCATTCTAAATGCAACATTATCTCCCCCCTCCCTTTAGGTACCTAATAGGTTTAGCTTAATATGGATCTATATTTATATGTCCATGTATCTTAAGCTTAGGCCAGCTTAAGATCCACAAGAAATAAAAAACATCAAGGCGTGGATAGATCCATGTGAACCCCATATTCATGGGCTAGAGTAATGAGAAACATTTAAAAAAAATGAATCCATTGGGATGATATTAATAACATTGAAGTTTTCACTTTGTTTATTTTAATCTTATAGAGTAGATTAACATTGGTTAAAATGATTTTAAATTAATTGATGTTTGGTAAGATAAGTTGATGTTTGGAGTAGAGAGAGTGCACATACACGGATCATGTGAAATAACATTCATTTTAGGGTAGGGTTTAGTCAACGATCCCGATCCTATAGGGGGGTGACCTCTCCCTCCAGATCATGAGGAAATTTCCTTTTGGGATTTGGTTTCTACCATTGTCAAGGCCCCCAAAAATCAACCATCTAGATTTGTGAAGAAGTTATAGAGCATCCCTGAAGTTTTGTTGCCTACTTCCTCCTCTTGGCACATGGCTTTGGCATTGGCAGAATGTGGTTTGATCGAACAATTTACTATAATATGGCCTTCACCCAAATCCATGGAAAATTGGGTTGAGAGAAATTAGCCAGTTTGGATCAAGGGGAAACTAATCTGTTATTTCTTTGGTAGGGTTATTCATGCTTTCTTGTTTGAAGCCAAAGAAGATAGGGATTTCATTTTAAAAAATGGTACATATTTCTTTGGAACTAGAGGACTGTATCTAAATCGATGGACACCATATTTTAATCTTGAGCATGATTTTCCATCAGTAGTCCCAAACTGGGTTCATTGTCCTCACATTCTTTTTCACTGTTGGAATGAATAAAGGATGTAGAGGATTGGAGACACTCTCAGTCAATACATAGACATATCTGAGCCAAAGGATGGTATGTTTTCTTGTGCAAGAATCCACGTGGAAGTAGATCTTGAAAAGGGTTTAATAGAAGCCATTTTATTGACCTTAGATAACTAAAAACGTGTCAAAACCCTAGATTATGAAAATTTTCCCTTCAAGTGAAAGATCTGTTACGAATACAGGCATATTGAAAAGGACCGCAAAAAAATACCCAAAATGAACAATCATTACTAGACAAGGAAGACTAGTGGAAAACATTGAAGAAAAATATGAATCTAAGTCAAACTACTCCCTCAACAAGTCCCAATTCAACCCCTTCATCTTTAGGCCCATTGACTCCTTCAAGCTCCACTCAAGAAGTCATGCAACCTCAATCGATCACTCCTCTCTTAGAAACCCTACTCAAGTTTCAAAGTTATCATGTCACAACAAGGGGGGTAGCCCAATTCTTCAATTTAACAAGTATGAAGTTATTTTTTAGGATGAGCCTATTCCCTTCTATAAAATACTAGTTGTCTCAAATATCTCTCCATCTACTGCATTTACTCACAACATGCATGTTGGGGATTAGAACTAGGATCCCTTGTCTCTAGTGGCTATTAGGGATGTCTTATCAGATCAACTAAATGAGATGGACAATAACCCTGAAAAAAAGTAACTCCCTTCAAGTATTATGACTAGGAAAAGGGATGAATATTAACAAGAAGAATAAAAAAGGAGGAGGATGAATCTAAAGAAAAATTTCCTATAAGAGAAGGTAGAAAATCAACCAAAGAAAAAGAGAGGAGATTACCCAAAAAATAAAATATATGGGAACCCAAACAATTATAGAACTTTCCTTAGGCAAGGGACAAAGAAACACCAAAAATATAGGTACATTTGTTCTATCATCAGAGGCAAAAAATCCACAAGGAAATAATGATTGTTGTCTCGTAGAATTGCAAAGTTATGGGAAACAGGTACAAAGAAGAAGCATTGAGAGATCTTGTCAAAGCATAAAAACCCAACATCCTCCTTCTCCACGAGACCAAATTGGAAGATTTGGAGGCATTAGCAATAAGAAATCATCAATGGAAAAAGTGTGAAGGAATAAAAAACAACTTGAGGGGTGCCTCTGGTGGACTGTGCACTCTATGAAGTATTCCTCTTCTCCTATTGGAATACACATATCAAAATACAAATTGGATCTTGTCAATATTTACACATCAATAGACAAGAAAACACATTGATGTATTTAGTATCTACATGCCAGTGAATTATAGGGAAAATGAAATATGAGTATGTGCAAGCTAATTATGGTCTCTCATGATGCGTTAGTGGCAATGCAACCCTGAAAAAATAGCAATCTGTTAACTTGGAGAGATTATTCAAGGTATTTTTACAATGAATTTGAATATGGTGTAAAAAGATGAAACGTAGGAAATTGAATTATCTTTCTGAATATACAACTTTTATTCATAGACATTATGAATAACTATGCCAAATTTTATTTTTTCTAATAATGGTATCTTATTTTTCCAATAAAATATAAGGTATATGTTTTTGTTTGTGTGGGTGTTCAGTACCTTAACGATGGAGTTTCACTCCAAAATCTTGTATAGCTGTAGAGAACCTGTTTTTCTTGTTTTATGTATTTTTTGGAAATTTTTAATATTAATTTAATATTTTTTAAAAATGATCAAAGTCAACGTATGCTTGAAATTACAACGTCGTTTGTTCGTGCAAGCTAAGAGGGTCTTAACATGATCAAAACATTTTTTTTAGATCGTAGGTATCGGTCTCCTATAGTGCCACATATAAATCATTTGAGAAATTGTTAAGCTGAGAAAATTTTATAGAATAAATAAGAGAGATATGTATTCTAGGATTTTGATATATGTGAAGACGAAAATAGAAACAATATTATTATTATTATTTAAAATTATATATTTGAAATCTGCATAGCTCACTCTATCTATGTATATAGTTTCGTCAACAACTAAATTGTTTATCCTGTAGAAAAATAACATCGAAGATGGAGATATAGAGGGGTATTCACAAAAATGGAGGTTTTTATCAATTTGTAGACCAAACCACTAGGTTTGTCATCCTGAACCTAAATCTGAGCCAACTAAGTTGGTATACACCTTGTCAATCCCGCCAAAAAAAATTGAATTCAAACGAACATGTGTGTGTTCTTAGGAGTTTGCATGTGCTCCTAAAAGTCATTCCTTTGCCCCTCCCTCCCTCCCTCTCTCTCCCCTAAATCTACCCCCCTCTCTATCTCCCTTTCACTCTCCCTCGCTACCCCCCCTATCTGTCTCCCTCTTTCTCCCTCACACTCCTATACATGGTAAGACCTAAACATGGCAAGACTTAGACATCACAAGGCATGGAAATATGTAGATGTAGACCTTACCTTGACATGCCTCAGAATCTCACACCCAATCCCTCCCTATCCCCCCCTTCCATTCTTTCTCTATTTATCTCTCCCTCTGCCCCTTTGTCCCTTCCTCCCCTCTCTCTTCCACCTCTCTCCCACCCTTTCTCTATATACTTGTTTTTAGTCTCAATCTCACTCTCTTTGCCCCTATTTCTCTCTCTATTCCCCTTCTTTATCTCTCTGTGTATCCCTTCCTTCCTCTCACTCTCTCTCTCTCTACCCCCCCCTTCTATGTCTCCCTCTTTTATTCCCTTCCTCTCACTATCCCTCTCTCTACACCCCTATCCCCACGCTATCTCCCTCTCACACTTTGTCACTACCCCTCCTCTCTGTCTTGCTGTCTCTCTCTCCCACAAGGTGCATGCAAAATGATATCAAACAACTCACCATATTAAGTAAATTTTCATTTACATTTACAATTTGGGTTTGGCCTAAGGGTATTACATTCCCCTCCCCTTATTTATGCATTGTCCTCAGTGCAATATATACACATATACAACCAAAATTTCAAAAATCCTCAAAACAATGTGGGTATTTTTCCCGCATAGCATCTCCATGCTCGCAAGTTGTGTCCTCGGGAACGTACCAGGTCCATTGGACCTCTACAAGCTCTATGGCTCGATTCTGGAGCTTTTTGATTTTTCGGTCCAAAATGAGTACTGAATGTACTTGGAAATTGCTTTCTTGCTCCACCTAAATCAAATTCCAATCAATAACACAATTAGCATCAGGTATATATTTCTTAAGCAATGATACATGAAATACATTATGAATGGTCATTGATGTAGGCAAGACAAGAATGTATTCTACTGGCCCAACCCTCCCTAGGATTTCAAACGACCCACAATAGCGAGCTGCCAACTTTGAACAATTTCCCAACTTAAGGGAACTTCTGTTGTCCTTCACTTTCAAGAATACATGATCCCCCACTTTACATTCCCTGTGAGTTATGTCCTTATCAACATAGATTTTCTGCCTGTCTTGGGAAACCTTTAAATTTTGTTTTATTTTCAACATTTTCTCTTCCATTTCCCTAAGTAATTCTGGTCCAACCACTACTCTATTTGCTTATTTATCCCAACTTATCGATGTGTTGCACCTTATGCCATAAAGTACCTCAAATGGGCTCATCTTTAGAGATGCTTGGTACCCATTGTTATAAGAAAAATCTAATAAGTGTAGGTAGTCTTCCCATTTTGATGGTTTATCCATCACATACATCCTCAGCATATCCTCAATCACTTGATTCACCCTCTTTGTTTGTCCATCTGATTTTGGATGATAAGTTGTGCTAAAATTCAAATTTGTTCCAAATCCCTTAAATAATCCTTTCCAAAAATTTGATGTAAATTTTGGATCTCTGTCAGACACAATTGTCTTGGGTATACCATGTAATCGAGAAATTTCTCTCATATAAACATCAACAATGTTGGTTGCCTTGTGAGTGAGCTTTACCAGAATAAAATGGGCAGCTTTAGTAAGCTTATCCACCACTACCATAATAGAATCATGTTGGTTGTTTGTTCTAGGTAGTTTGGTGATGAAATCCATTGTTACAACTTCCCATTTCCACTCAAGAATGGGTAATGGCTGTAGAAAATCAACTGGGTGTCTATTCTCAGACTTTAACTTTTGACATTCCAAACATTTGGCAATAAAATCAACAACTTCTTTCTTCATTCCTGGCCAATAATATTGTCTCTTGAGAGTTGCAATAGTTTTCTGATAACTTGGGTGCCCAACATAAGGTACAATATGCATTTATTTCAATATCATATTTTTCATTTCTCATGAATTTGGTAAATACATTATTCCTTTGTACATGAGAATTTCATCATTTTCTAGCTTTTAGTCTTCAATTTTCTACTGCAAAATACCTTACTGTAATTTTGTCACTAATTCCTTGTATTGCAAATCTGATTCTGTAGCCTCCAAAATTCTGTCTTTCAAATATGATTGGTACATGCTAATGGTTGTAGAATGCAACTCATGCACTCTTCTGCTGAGTGCATCATCCACTTTGTTCTCTTTCCCTTTGATATGCTTTATATCAAAGCCATATTCACTGAGAAATTCTAACCACCTGCTTTTTCTAGCATTTAGAGTTGGTTGATCAAATAAATATTTCAGACCATTATGGTCTATCCTCAACTCAAAACTTTTCCCCATGAGGTAGTGCCTCCACTTCCTCAAGGCATGCACTATGGCTGCCAACTCCAAATCATGAGTGGCATAGTGTCTTTCATGCTCCTTCAACTTCCTTGATTCATAACATACAACAAACCCATTTTGACTGAGAACTCCACCAAGTCGTTCTTTACATGCATCTGTGCATACAAAGAAGTCTTCATTTGGATATGCAATCCTTAGTATTAGAGAACTTGTTAATAATTGTTTCCAGTGTTGGAAACTCTTTTCACAATCCAATGTCCACTGAAACTTCACACCCTTCTTTTGCAAGGAAGTGATTGGGTGTGTAATCTTTGAGAATACTTCAATAAATCTCATATAGTATCCTACAAGGCCCATGAATGATCTAACCTCTTTCACATTCTTTGGCATTGACCATCCTCTAATGGCTTCTATCTTCTCAGGATCCACTATTATCCCTTCCTTTGAAATGCTATGCCCCAAATAATTATTTTTCTTCTGATAAAATGAGCACTTGCTCAATTTGGTGTACAATTGATGCTTCCTTAATACTTGTAATACCATCCTCAAGTGTTTTTCAGTCTCTTCCTTTGACTTAGAATATATAATAATGTCATCTAAAAATACAATGACAAAATTATATAAGTATTCTTTGAGAATACCATTCATTAAACACATGAAGACAAATGGTGCATTTGATAACCCAAAAGGCACCACTGTGAACTCATAATGACCATACCTTGTTCTGAAAGCAGTCTTGTTGATGTCTTCTTATTTAATTCTTACTTGATTATAACCTAACCTAAGATCAATCTTGGAGAATATTTTTTCATCTTTCAACTGATCAAAGAGGTCATCAATCTTTGGAAAAGGATACTTATTCTTCATAGTTACCTCGTTCAATTGCCTAAAGTCAATGCAAAGTCTTAATATTCCATCATTTTTATTCACAAATAAAACTGGGGAACCCCAAGGTGACACACTTGGGCATATATACCCCTTCTTAAGGAGATTTTCAAGTTGCATTTGTAACTTCTTCAATTCTGGTGTGCTCATCCTGTAAGGGGTCTTGGATACTGGAGCTACTCCAGGAATAAGATTTATGGAGAAATAAATGTCTCTTTTAGGGGGTAATCATATTATTTCCTTAAACACATCTTCAAAATCTTTTACGACTTCATAATCTTTAGTATTTGACACCCTATCTTTAGGTGTTTCTTCCATATGAGCTGCAAATATTTGACACCATTTTCTGTAACATTTCTTCAGCTGCAATGATGAAATTTCTCTGATGGTTACTGCCCTAGGAATTCTCTACGTCATCCTTAGGTTCCCTTCCTCATCCAAGAAAGTAAATGCCTTTTTATGACAGTCTAAGATAGCATGATGTTGGTCCCTAAAGTTTTTATGTACTTTCAATAAAGTGTTTAATATGGGGTTCATTGTCCCTAGATCCTCTTCTCAATTTTAGTACATATTTTTGGTTGGAAGAAGGCCTAGTGTTCTCATGCCATAAATCCTGTACTAGTGCCTTAATTTATCCAATTAAATTCATGTTAGAATGAGTTATCCTACCAGTGAAATCCCACAAATATGTTAGGCCACCTGTTTCGGGGCTATCTTGTCTATGAGAATAATTTATAATGGTTTTGACATTGCATTTCATGAGATGAGAGGTTTATTGTAGCAAACAATGTTTTCTTGTGATCTTGCTAACAATTGATTGTGACAAGACACATCGGGATGCATTGAAATCTTTTGAAAATTATTTATTTCCAATTATTTGAAAAACATCTACAAGGTTTCTAACAATATGATGACTTGTTTCTAAAATTTTGACTTTTTTAATGCCTAAAATTCTTCTAATAGTAGTCAAACTTCTAGATTTTAACAAAGCCAAAAATAATTGAAATTTAACAACATTGTATTTTGGTTCAAAATATTCTTTAATGATGTTATACGAATGATAATCAATAGTATGGTTAGGTAACTTACCTTCAAGTGATACTAGACCACTTTCATCAACTTGAATGTGTTTAATATTTTTTTTCCGCACAATGCTCAATCTAGGTAGGGATGATGAACCCCTATTCTGACACTCTTGACCTCCCTATTGTGGAGTTAACGATGTTGTATTTCTTTCCCCTTCAATCACTGGTGGATCAAATATGGGAGTAGAGTGGACATAAGATTGATTGGTTTCTGGAACGTCTAACTATCCAAAAAGAGGTTGCACCACATGAATTTCATCATAATGTTGTACACTAGCTTCCTCTCTAATTTCATCCATTGTATAATCAACTCCAAGAAAATCCTTCATCATTTGGTCATCCAAAACAAACTATTTTGATGAGATATTGGATGGATTGGTCCCTACTGAATTCTTGTGCTCTTATTTTATTGATGGAGGAGAAACAACAACGACATCTATTCCACTATAAATTGGATTTCCCTCTCATGAAAGCCTACTCTTTGACATACATAACTTTTTCTTTTCTCTTTCTTCTTCTACCTTTTCGATCGATTTCTCTTTTCTCAAAGAATTTCTTTCTCAAATCCATCGGTTCCCCATGTTTAAATAGAAAAATTGTGTTCCAAGCACCACCCCAAAATTTCGTCTTGGTATTACACAAGAAGGAACAACTAACAATTCCAATTCCAAGTGGACAAATTTGTCTTTATATTACAAAAGAAGACAAAACTAATAATTCCAATTCCAATTAGACAATTTTGTTTTGGTATTACAAAAGAAGACAATTAACGATTCCAATTCCAATTGGATAAATTTATCTTTGTATTACATAACTAACAATTTAAATTGGACAAATTTTTCTTGGTATTACATAATAAGACACAACTAACAATTCCAATTGGACAAATTTGTCTTCCGATTCCAAGAAGACACAAACAACAATTCCAATTGGACAAATTTGTATTCCATTTCCAAGAAGACGCAAGAAGACACAAACAACAATTCCAATTCCACTTGGAAAAATTTGTATTCAAATTCCAAGAAGAGGCAAGAAGACACAAACAACAATTCCAATTCCACTTGGACAAATTTGAGTTCCAATTCTTCCCACAATGGTCTTGCAAAAGCACAAAACTTCCTATGAATTAAACAAGAAGACTAAAATAAGAAAAAACATGTTCGTGCATGCTATTTTTGTGTGCAAATGTCGAGAGTGCTTTGTTGGGCTTGAGATAGATGAGGTAGTGGAGTGTTCTTGGCACAAAATATTCCCATTAGGAATGTGCATGCGTCCCTAGAACGCGTGCACACTAAATCACGTGTGTGTTCTAGGAACGTGCACACGTTCCTGCTGGGCATAGATGAGTGACAATTAAAAGGATTTCAAGTCACAAGAGAACATGTGCACTCTTAATGCAACACATATAGAATTTATTATAGACCAAACATCTTTATGAATAAATATGTATAATGGTATGGGGACAACTAGGACCTAAGGGCTTAGGATTGAAAGTGTTTTAAAGCATAGAGCAATGGTTAGACCACTAATATGTGGGTGATTTGGGTGAAAGGGTTGTGGGGCCTTTAACAAGAGCTATATGCATAAACTCATGAATCGAGTGTGGAGGGGGTTAAGGGTTGAGTAGAGGTTATTCCTAGGCTTATATGGAGCTAGGGGGGTATAGGTCATGGTGTACATCAAGCTCTAGGTCATGGTCATTATATAGGTCTAGGTCATGGTCTAAGTTTAGCTCTAACTCCATGTCATGGTCTAGGTCTATGTCATGGTCTACATCATGGTAATCGTATATGTCTAGGTCATGTTCTAGGTCTTGCCATGTCTAGGTCTGGGTGTTGAAATTTCTAGTTCAAGGCCATTTCTTTCCTTGTGATGTAGGGAGGGGGGGTTCAGAGAGAGGAAGAAAAAGAGTGTGAGATGGGGAGAGGGGAAGACAAATAGAGTGTGTGAGAGTGAGGGACAATGAGGCATAGAGGGGGAGTAGAGAGAGAAAGAGTGATAAGAAGGGGGGAGAGAGAGGGAAGGGGGGTTATATAGAGAAAAAGAGAGTAAGGTGGGGAGAGTGGGGGATAGAGGGAGGGGATGGGGGGGTACAAGGAGCGAGAGAGTGAGGGTTAGATGCAATAGGTAAAGAGAGAAGGGGGTAGAGATGAATTGTTTGAGAGTGTCAGAGGGTGGAAGAGGAAGACCAAGAGGGGGGATAGAGAGAGAGAGAGGTGGGAGAGATATGGTAGATGTAGGAGAGAGAGAGGAGATCTAGTGAGATAGAGGTGGGGGGTAGAGAGTGTGTGTGTGAGAGTACACACTACTACATATGGGTGGATTATTCCATGAAAATTTTCCACGCTTCAACTAGTTTCATATTTTTTTTAAACAGGGCAGGATTTTCGTCGCTATTGCCATGAAAGTTCGTCGCAATATCGACGAAAATCTTATTTAAATCTAGTTGGTATTTTCGTCGCTATAGCGACGAATTGTCGTGGCAATAGCGACGAAAATTGTGCCTATCTCATTGGTCGGTGTTAACGGCTAGTTGACTATTTTATCTATATATACGTGACTTTAAGAGACTTTGCGACACAATTTCTATAGTTGCGACACTGTTCTTGGCTTTTGTTTGAGCTGTTTATTTTTTCTGTCACCCACCAGTTGAACAAATCCAATTCTCGATATACACAGCTCGGATTTTGAACTTGCAAGGTTAGTATGTTAATTTTTATTGATGTACTCATTTAACTTGTAATTTTTTTTTCAAAAGTCCAAATTTCATTTAGCTTGTTTTTTCATTGATAATATATTATAATATGTGTAGTACCATATTTTGTGTCTTTGGTTTTTGGATCTAGTTAGTATATTCTATGGAAAAGGGTATGTGGATTCCATAATATTCTAGGTTTATGGAATCCACATACCCTTTTCCCTTCAACTGTAGCTATAATCTCTCTCCTCTTTTCATTGATAAAGATATGGAATTGCTCTTGAAACTCGACCCTGATCATTGAAATGATAGTAATTGATTGTCATTTTTTTCTCTCTTTTAATTTTTAAGACCTAACAAAAAAACACCAACAAATCTTGATTTAAGCTTTGATACCACTTGTTACATCCCTAGTACCCAAAAGGGATCACACTTGCATAAATCGAAAATAATATAACAGTGACAATAATGGTTGGGATACTTGCACACCTAATGGTTGGCAGCTAGCACTTACTAATTCAATTAAATGGAGGAAGAAATGTCCATGAATAAAACATTGAAGTTGATTGTTATATCGATAAATGATAAGTTATGTTATATATAAGATAGGGAGGAAACTCATGTTTATAAATGATAAGTTATGCTATATATAAGATAGGGAGGAAACTCATGTTTATAACAATAAGGGTAATAGCTGCAATATATTATAACATTTCCCTCTTCCGCATAAATTATTTTCTATCCTCAACATATTGTAATAAATAATGGGTAGGTTGGCATTAGTGACAAGATAGCATGTTGATATAACATATAATTATTAATGTANGAGAGATCATCCATTATTTAAGCATGCAAAACAAAACCCAAGACTAAATATTGTGGTTGACGTGATCGGGTCTGTACATTTTGCAAAACAAAGTATGAGAATTTCCATTATTTAAGCATGCAAAACAAAACCCGAGGCTAAACGTTGTGGTTGACGTGATCGGGTGTGTACATATAAAGTGCTATATTCCCTGCTTTAGCAGGGGCTAATAAGATACATAAACACTAACCCTAAAATTATGTTAGGTATATATGTCGTTATTATATAAAGAAAACATGTGTACACATATGACCTTATTATAAAGATGTTATCTATGTCATCATGATGTTGATCCTCTACACATATGATCACCTTATTATAAATATGTTGACCTTATTATAAATATGTAGGTCACTGTAAATAAACATATCATAATCGAAAGGAGTAGCCAAAATATAAAAAATTGACAACTTAATGTTTGGTATGGTGTAGGTAATACAATTACTTGTCAGGACAAGGATTTGTCACAATGAACGAAAATGACAGGAAGCTTGCTCGGTTAAGAGCGGCATTAGAGGCGAGGGGTGATGGAAAATGTTATTGCCCTTGATATGATTGCAGAGGCTTGCAAAATAGAATCCTTTTAATAACAACATCCCAAAAACATTGTAGGGAGAAGGGGCACACCAAAGGGGGTTATGAATATCATCCCTTGGTAAGAGGATTCAATATTTAATGTATTCTCTGTAATAATTAGTATGTCATGAATTTTAGTAATATTTCTTATTG
>JASDQU010102965.1:250701-265519 GCA_032191745.1 Picea mariana
ACGGTCTGCCCATGTTCCTTTATAATGGCCTCTGTCTCCCAGCTAGCATCCTCCACTGGGTGATTCTTCCATTTTACCAGGTATTCAAAATATTGCTTTCTCCTGGTCTTCTTACCTGCTCGCTTATCTAGTATGCACTCCATCTGCGGCTTCTGTGCAACTGGTAATTGTTTCTTCCACTGGACCACTGGTTCCTCAGTTCTAGTGTCTGCTTCTGCAGCCCTGTACGGGTATAAATCCGAAATATTGAATATCAGAGATATCCCGATGCCCTCTAGCAATTCAAGCTCATATGCATTCTCTCCAAATATCCTCAGGACTTTGCATGGCCCGATATTCTTCATCTTGAGCTTATTGTATGTTCCTCTGGGGAACCTTTCTTTCCTCAGGTGCGCTAGAACCATGTCTCCAACTTCTAACTGAAGTTGTCTTTTTCTCTGATCGGCTCTACGCTTGTACTCCTGGTTCACCTTCTACAGTCGTTGTTTCACCTGCGTGTGAAGTTCCTGCATCGCCTCAGTGAATTCTTCAGCCCTCGTGCTGCTAGTATCAGCCTGTTCTGACTCCCTGAGCTCAGAAACTCCTCTTGGCTATGTCCCATACAAAATCTGGAACGGGATTTTACCTGTACTCCGATTCACCAAATCATTGTATGCGAATTCTGCCTGTGGTAGGATCTGACCCCAACTGGTGTGATGCTCTGTCACCAGGCTCCTCAATAAGTCTCCCAAGCTCCAATTGACCAACTTGGTCTGCCCATCTGTCTGCAGATGGTAAGCAGAACTGAATGCCAAGTCAGTTCCCAGCTTTTTCCATAGCGTCCTCTAGAAATGACCTATGAACTTTGTGTCCCGATCTGAGACTATACTTCTTGGCAATCCATGCAATCTGACGATTTCTTTGAAAAACAAATTTGCGATGTGGGTTTCATCACTGGTCTTATGACACGGAATGAAATGTGCCATCTTTGAGAACCTGTCCACCACTGCAAAAATGGAATCAACTCCTCGCTGTGTTCTCGGCAATCCCAACACGAAATCCATACTAATTGCCTCTCATGGCCTTTCGGGTACGGGCAATGGCTGATAGAACCCTGTGTTCTACTTTCGGCCCTTCTCATGTTGACATATTCGGCACCTGTCAAAAAATCGCTTTACATCAGTGTGCATGCCAGGCCAATAATAAGATTCGCTCAGCTTGGTGAATGTCTTGTCATGTCTAAAATGGCCTGCTAAGCCTCCACTGTGTTTTTCCTTCACCAAATTCTCTCTCATAGAGCAATATGGAATGCACAATTGATTGCCTTTGAATAGTAATCCATCCTGGATCAGGTAGTCAATCCACGGACTCCTATCCCTTAGAACTGGGTTCTCGGCTGCCTCGTATGCCTCGCCAAAGTCTACGTCACCTGCATACATATCTTTCAGATTCTCAAAACCCAAAGTCTTGACCCTGAATTCCTGCAGCAATAAACATTTTCTGCTCAAGGCGTCAGCTACCTTGTTAGCAGTCCCCGAAATGTGCTTTATCACAAATGTAAAATTCTGCATGTATTCCACCCAGTTTGCATGCTTCTGATTCAGCTTCTCCTGCTGACTCACGAACTGTAACGCATGATTATCACTGTACAGGACAAATTCCTTGGGTATGAGATAATGCCTCCACCTTTTCAATGCCTGTCTAATGGCATAGAACTCCTTATCATATGTGGAGTACTTAAGTTTCACATCATCCAGCTTCTCACTGTAATATGCAACAGGTCTGTCATCCTGACTCAAGACCCCTCCAACAGCATACCCACTGGCGTCACATTTCACCTGAAAGGTTTTCTGAAAATCAGGCAACACTAACACTGGTTGCTCAGTTATCTTTCGCTTCAACAAATTGAAGCTCCTTTCAGCCTCTGCTGTCCAGTGGAAAACCTTATGCCACTTCTTCACAGTGTCCATCATTGTTGCACTAATTCCACTAAAATTCTGAATGAATTTCTTGTAGAAACTAGCCAGACCATGAAAGCTCCTCACCTCAAAAACATTCCTTGGTGATGGCCAATTCCTGATTACGTTCACCTTCTCAGGATCCATCTTCAATTCATTCGCCGAGATTACAAAACCCAAATAAATGAGTTATGTCTGCATGAAGGAACACTTCTTCAAATTGATTAGCAGCTTCTCCTGTTGTAACCTTCTCATCATGATGGCTAAGTGCTTCAAGTGTTCATCCTTGGTCTTGTTGAAAATCAATATGTCGTCCAAGTACACGACCACAAATTTGCCAATGAATTCCCGCAGGACTTCATTCATCAGCCTCATAAAAGTGCTTGGTGCATTTGTCAACCCAAACGGCATGACCAACCATTCATACAAACCCTCGTTTGTTTTGAATGTTGTCTTCCACTCATCTCCCTCTCTCATCCGGATCTGATGATATCCGCTCTTGAGATATATCTTGGAAAAGTAATTTTCCCCACTTAGGCAATCCATCAGATCATCCATTCTCGGCAGTGGAAATATGTACCTGATGGTAATTTTATTTATCGCCCTGGAGTCTGTACACATCCTCCAACCTCCATCCTTCTTTGGGCTCAGTACTGTTGGAATAGCACATGGACTCAGACTTTCTATGATCAGTCCTTTATCCTACAGATCCTGTACCTGCCTCTTGACCTCCTCGTTCTCCTGAGGTGTCAACCTGTACGCTGCTTTATTTGGAAAACTTGCTCCAGGTATGAGGTCAATGTGGTGACTCACACTCCGCATCGGTGGCAACGAACGAGGTAGTTCGTCCACGATGATATCAGTGAACTCTCTCAGCAGTTCCTGAATATCCTCAGGCAAGTCGTCCACTCTTGTGCTTGTCAGGACAATTTTAGGCTTCCTGACAACAAAGAACTGTGGATCTTCATCCTTCTCTAGCTCTGTGAGAAGTTCTTTCCCACTCATGAGAAGTATGGTGCTGGTTACTTCCGGCTCCACCTTCCTATCCTTCATCGGCAGCAATGTGTGTGATCTCCCATCCTTCTCCAAGGTGTATGTGTTCATTCTCCCATCATGAACAACATTTCTATCAAACTGCCACGGTCTTCCCAACAATACATGGCAGACATCCATGGGTATAACATCACACAGAATTTTATCTTTATATTCACCCATTTTAAATTCAACCAAGCATTGTCTCGTAACACATACCTGGTGTCCTTTCTGCAGCCATGAAACTTTATATGGACTTGGGTGCTTGTTCGTCTTCAACTCCAATTTATCCACCATCACGGTTGAAACAAGATTATCAGTGCTTCCACTGTCCACGATGACCTTGCATTTCCAGCCCTTGGTCTTGCACGTCATCCGAAACAGTCTGCATCTTTGCGTTGTGTCCTCCACCTCTTTCTTAGGTTTCAAGAGAACTTTGTGCACTGTCAGTGACTTCCCACTTCCAGCGTCTTCATCCTCAACATCGCACCTCTGTGCCTCTGCGACGTGAGCCTTTCCTCTATCCGTTTTCCTTTCTGGACAATCCACGGTTTTGTGTCTGTCTTTCCCACATGTGAAACATGTGATGACTCCTCCGCGGCCTCTTCCTCTACCTCAGGTACGAGGGAATGTATTGGCATCAGCGTAATCTCCTTGCTGATCTGTTTGCTATCTCCTCGGCTCAGCAATTTGTTGCCTCTGCTATGAGGTTCCACCTCTTTCAGATTTTCCCTGAGGCCTCTTCCAATCCTCCTTGAGCTTCTGCGTTCTTTCTTGGGCAACAGCTTTGCCTCTGGGCTGACTCCTGCCTCACCTTCGATGTCCCTGCTTGCGGCTCAGCTTCTCCTCGGCTTTCAGAGCCATCTGGTACGCATCCTCAACTGTTCGGATGGTAACCATGCTTAGCTCATACTGAATGTCATATCTCAACCCATTCAGATACCTCACCACCTTTTCATCATCACTCTCTCGGTGACCTGCTCGAATGTTGAGCCTATAGAATTATTTTGTGTATTCCTTCACCGACATCAGCTTCTGTCTCAGGTTTTGCATACGCCTGAACAGAGTGATCTGGCAATCCCTCGGAATGAACTTTGCCTTCATCTTGGCGATCATCCAATCCCAGCTCTTGATCTTTTGTTTGCCTTTAGAACGCCTGTCTTCCTGCAGCTCCTCCCACCATAAGGTTGCATGTCCCTTCAGCTTTGTGACTGCATGCCTCACCTTCTTGTCCTCTTCGATATCTTTGTAATCGAAGTAGGTGTCGAGTGCTCGGATCCAATCCAGCAGCTCCTCTGTGTTTAGACTCCCCTCATAAACGGGAATGTCCATTTTAATCTTTGAGCTCATTCTGGCAATGGCTCTAATCAACCTCTCCGTCGAGACATCTTCTGCTGAGACCTCTTCGGCGTCATGTCCAGCTTCCTCTTCAATCTTGGAATCACTGAACTCTACTGCTCCATCACCACGCCTTTGGGTGGTCTCCATTTCTTCAAGCCTGGCTCGGAGATCTCTCATCTCTCATTCCATCTCAGCATTACCTGCTGGCCTACCCCTTCTTCGGGCATCCCTGTCTTCACGATCAGGAGATTGCCTCTCTCTTCTGGACGGCATGGCGAAATCCTCTTCTCTCTGCTACCTGAACAAAGAGAACTTCTTTCCCTGCTCTGATACCACTCTGACGCAACCCTACCCGATCCTCAGAGTACGGTCGCNCATCTCAGCATTACCTGCTGGCCTACCCCTTCTTCAGGCATCCCTGTCTTCATGATCAGGAGATTGCCTCTCTCTTCTGGACGGCATGGCGAAATCCTCTTCTCTCTGCTACCTGAACAAAGAGAACTTCTTTCCCTGCTCTGATACCACTCTGACGCAACCCTACCCGATCCTCAGAGTACGGTCGCTCTCACTGGGAACTTCTTTCACAACGACCCGAAGAGTCAAAAACTCTTCCAACTCCTTTCGGGAGTTCTCACTACCCACAATGCCTCTTCCACTCGCGCGATCCTCCCTTCCTTGGTTATCGAAGGATCGCCTCTCGCGACCTCGCGAGTTGAACAGTTGAATACTAGATCCTCGGATCTCCGAGACCCGATGTCTCAGGTCAACGTTGACCTTCCTTCGGCGTATCGGGACCTCATGCTATCGCGACTTCGTGATTCACGTCACTATTCCTTCGGGGTCCCAACCTCCGAGATCCGAAACGCCGAGATACTGACTAACCTGCGATCTCGCCTTCTCGCTTCCTCGCCACTCGCGAGACTAACCTCGTGATCCTTCAACTCCCAAGAACCGATGTCCCGAGATCACCTGTCGCATCACCCGACTATGACCCACACCCTGCACGATGTTTCTGGGACGTCGTTTCTCGCGTTCTCGTGATTTCCCTCTATGAGAAGTAGGAGTCTTCCCTCGCGAATTCCTGATACGTCTGACCCACGAGTCGAGTCGTGATCTTCGGAATTCTCTACGACGAATTCAAGTCATTGATTCTCTTCCTCTTGAGGAATCTCTCCACCTCGAAGTTTCTCCCGGTTCAGACTTCTTCTGTCTGCACTATAGAATTTACGTCCACTTCTCCTCCTTGCTGCACTTCGACCACTTCGAAGGCCTAACCTTCCTGATCTTTTACAACTTCTGGGTTCCTTCTGGAAGCTCCCTGCACGCACTCTTTGCGGCCTTCCTTCCAACACGCTAAGTGTTGAAGCCTTCTCGACCTTGCGCACTCCTGCAACAACGGTCTATCAATGCCTTAGCTCAAAATCACAATTCTGAGACTTCGTCCAGCCTGCGCACACCTTGCATGGCTCTATCTAACCAAAAAAACTTCTGGGTGAACTAGAATGAGAGTTAAACTGTTGAGCCTCATCAACGCACTCTATGCGGATGAATTCAACTGCACTCTATGCAGGAATCTCCTGGCTCAAGTAGAGAAACAATTGAAACTTATTTCCTCATTCTCTCAAATTTCGAACCTTATATGCAATCACATATGCAGCATATAGAAGATAAGCATAAAAAGAAGCCAATATGCAACAGCATAATATCAACAACACACAGAGATCCAACACATCCATGGAATTGAATCAAAGTCTTTCTCCTATTAATTCAATCTGTACATGGGTGTTCTTCACAAGTTCTCTGTTTGCTCTCTTCTTGCTCCTGAATGAATGGGAATGAATACAATAATACAAGGAGGGTGTCTATATTACGTTTTCCCTCTCGAAAGTAAAACTATCTAATCTAGACTTAATTAGTTTATCTACTTACATTAAATCTAATAAATGCCTCAGCTACCTAAGGACGAGAGCTTATCCGCTCAAGATCCGTTACAATATACAAGTGCGCTTCATCACATCAACGTATTAATGTTTGACGCTTCATATTAAGGTATTTCAAAATTGGCGCTAATGCTTCCCAGCTGTTCTCTGCTCCACATGCTGGCTCGCTTGATGAGTTGTAGATGCTCCTGCATCAAAGAAAATAGACAAAAATGTAGGGTTATACCATGTGAAAGGTGTCATTACTCATTTTGTGTCCTATGACCTTATGGATGCTTGTAAGGAACAAAACTAATGGGACAAAAAAAGAGGTAGGGTAAATGACATAATCCACATGAGACATTTTTTATTCTATAATATATATCTCTCTACACCCTCGTCCTTTGTCTCTCAGGCGCAGAATTAGAAATTTGGGTAGGAAAACCAACATCGAGTGGTTGCTTATCATTTATATCAAACTCCTTATAACCCTTAACTCATATTTCTTACAATCCTTAAAACTGAACACTCTAACATATAACAACATATTTTTAATCCTTATAACCCATTAAACTTTACCCTATTACCCTTCATCAATAACCCAACTAAACTTGTAATCCCAATGACACATAAACCCTATCTCGAAACTCCTAAGAATGTATCAACCCTAATTCCTATGACCCTTAGTTACCCCCTACGATATAACACCTATCCCTCAACCTTTATAATCTTAGATAACTAACACCAATAGACATTATTTATTCTAACCTCTAACTTTTATAATTCTAACACCTATACATCTCCTAACCCTTACTTTGACTAACACCTATAACTCCTAATTATTATAACCCCTGTGAGTTTTAAACCTATAATAACCATTATTCACAATGAGTACCCCTAACCATATGACTCATATAACCCATATTATTGAAATCTTGTAGTCCATATAAACCCAAAAAACCAACCCCTTAAACCCCCAATTTCTAACATATATCAGGGCCTAACTTTTACAACTCTTAACCCCTAACCCTTATCAACACCAATACATATAACCCTCAACCTAAAGCTCTTATAACCCTTAAACCCAATTCCTATAACATACAACACCTAATGAGGAACCCTCATATCCTCCTTAAACCTAACCCTAATGCTAATCCCTTAACCCCTACTAATCCATAGGATTCAAAGGATGGTGGTTTTGTTGCTTCTATGGGTGTTAAAATAATTACTTGAGATTTTCCATTTTTAATATGACCCATCCACCCCCTAATGCTAGGAGAAAGGCATCCATAATGTTTTTGAAAGCTTTGGATTCCTTATAGATGTGGGAGGGGATCGCTATCCATTTTTTAAAAGGAACAACGAACAAACATTATACTAGGTCTAGACATGGGCAATGGTGATCTGTGAATGGGGCCAATGTTGAAATGTTTTCAAATTGTTTCTGTATGCACTGAAATTTTACATGGATAGACTATTTTCATGACTTAATGATATGGGAGGGTTTCTGGACTAAAATTTGACTCACATGCCCACTTCTTTCCATCATCAATTCATCAATTCAATGTGGGCCACTTTTTAACAATATTCCATGTTGTGCATATGAGAGATATTTATATGAACAATTTTTTCTAGAACAATCCACATCTATGGTGTTGCAGGAAGTGGGATTCCCTACAAATGATTTGGGTGATTTTTTTCAAATAAGGGTTGTATGTGGTTTCTCACAATGCAAAGGAATAAGAAACATCTCTTGTTGAGTAAGTGCTAAAGAATTATTTTCAAGATAAACTTCTAGATGTTGATGGAAGTATATCTCATATAGTTATCCCTAACCCCATAAGTGAAGTGGGCATACAAGGGAAAAAACTAATTTTAAGATTTTTCTTGAGCCTATGAGAAATCTGTCTATCATAACCAACCCAAGCATGTTTCTTACTATCCCATCATGAAGTGCTAAGTGTTTAGATACCCAAGAATTAGTTGTTGGACCTATTATTAAAACTAGGTGATCTAAGGTGGTGGGTGCAATAGTAAAGAGTTTGCTAAAGATAAATACACAATAAAATATTTCACAATATGATGCTATAGAAGACCTTTTAGATATTTCCTTACCTCCAACTTTAGAATTTGCTTAAAACACATCATTTAATCACACTCTTTTGTGCATGGTTCAAGGTTAAACCATTTCTTACAATTGGATAACTTTTCCCTTTTGTGGTAACAAATATGTAATTTCCCTCTCTATAGTGTGATGATGCAACTCAAAGAGATTATCTTGACATGACTTGACTATTTTGACTGAGAATTCCCCTATCCCCATGACTACAAAGGTTGAGCTTAATTCCCATGAATATTGAAAGAAACTTACAAATTCAAACAGTGTATTCCCGACTCAATTAACTCAATACTTCCTTAACCACAAGGTTAAGTTTGATTAAATTAATACAACTAGATTGACTATCCCTTTCATAGGATCTAGCATTATTGAATAATAATTAAAGTTATAATATATATATATATATATATATATATATATATATATATATATTATAAAATTAATATAACAAAACAAAAAATGAAATAAAACATAAAAAAACAAAACAATAAAATATAATTATATATATGTATAATATAAAATAATAAAAAAATTAAAAACAAACAAAAAAAAAATACTTAAAAAAACAAATGAACAAAAACAAACAAAGCAACCATATTTCCCCCCTGCCCGTGCCCGCGCCATCGATATTCATAGCTTCACTAGCTAGCTATTGAGGAGGAGGTCACCCATTGCCCAAACCCTACGAGTAGCTATTGGAGGAGGTCTCCAATTCTGCGAGGTAGCTATTGGAGGAGGCTGGTCATTGCCCAAACCCTACATCAAGGTAGATATTGGAAGAGGTCTTGCCCATTTTCACACAGAGAGAAAATGAGGTAGCTATTGGAGGAGGTCTTGCATGTTTTCACACAAAGAGAAAATGAGGTAGCTATTGCGAGGTAGCGAAAATGAGGTAGCTTCACCAACTAGCTATTGAGGATGAGGTCACCCATTGCCCAAACCCTGGGAGTAGCTATTGGAGGAGGTTGCCCATTCTACGAGGTAGATATTGGAGGAGGTCGCCAATTGCCCAAGCCCCATGTCAAGGTAGATATTGGAGGAGGTCTCACCCATTTTCACACAGAGAGAAAATGAGGTAGCTATTGGAGGAGGTCTTGCATGTTTTCACACAGAGCGAAATAGCTATTGGAGGAGGTCTCCTACGACAAAGACAAAGCAAGAGAACTTGTGACCAAGGGGATAGAGGAGCGTTGATAGAGGATGTCATCTAGCCTTAACATGATAGAGGAGCATTTATAGAGGAGGCCAACCAGCCCTAACATCAATAGAGGATGCGGACAATGTCATCAAATCAGGTATGGATGTGAAGCAACTCTTTCCATGAAATTTCTCCTTCCTTCCTTTTCCCATTAAAAACATCTAATAAATGTTTTTCTCATGTTGATGACATGACATGCATATGCCCAAACCTTGTTTTGTCTTGCTTTAAAGGAAGTTCTAGGTGGGAACTTTGTTCAAAAAAACCAACTAGAAAAATATTTTTTCCTTCACCACCACTCCTCCATCCTTAAATCCACAACAACCAATGAGGCATATCCTAACCTTGTATTATAAGTCCATGTTGATGGAGTTTTTGACCATAGTAATTCATTCTCTCCTTTATATAATCATTCCATTCTTGTTCCATAGCCCCTACCAAACCAATGTCCTATGTTGACTTCCAAGACACTCTCAACAAACTGACCTAAACAAGAGTCAATGCATCACTGAGAATTTGTATGTTCAGACAGGGTAAATTCTCCTAAAGAGATTGGGAGAGCTTGAAGTTACCCTTCACAACAACCCATGAATCAACTCCAACAATGAACTTCTTACCATTTACAATCCTCCATGCCATCCATTAATTAGAATAGAGAATCATATTGAATTTAAACAACCTTTGACCCAACTAACCACTGGAAGATTGAAACCAACATGTATGAGCAATAATATTAAATATAACCATGAAACCCTACTCTATGCCTTTTATAGATCTAACTTTATAACAAAGGCTGCCATTTTCTTTGTCTTGGTAGAATGGAAAGCTTCTTATGCCAACCCCCACAATATAAGGAATTTGTCTCCCATTCAAGAAGCCAAACTATTCAAAAGAAATGGCTTTGGATAGATTATTATTTATCCTCCTTCCAGTTACTTTTGATATGTTTTTATAAATATAATTGCATAATGATATTGGCTTGAAATATTAAAAAATGTATGGATCATATTTTTTAGAGATCAAACATAGAAAGGTAGAATTTCAAATGCACCTACGACTTTTCCAGAGCTCCTAGATTAATTTGGAATGGCTAGCACATCCTCTTCAATGAGCTCATATATCCCCATGTAATATAAAACTGTATAGTCCAATGATTAGGAATAGGTATTTTATCTCATCGAAAAGAGTATACATTGTCCTTTAAATTCTCCTTTGTCACAAATGTCCATTAACTATTTATTTTGAATTCCTTCCATAAACCTTGGAAAACCCCTAAACCCTAAACCATGCTCTTATCGAGCCAATTGTGCCTCCACGTCATAATGAAAGCATCATCATGGAAGATAAGCAATCAAACCTTCTAATTTTTTCATCTAGTATGCTCATTCTTCATCATAGACATATTTTTTCAAGTTTAAGATACTTTAGGGTTCACCCACATGAACAATTTTCCTTGTTAAATCAAGCTCGAAGGCTCTATTATGTAATTGTTTTAGGATTAGTAAACACAAATACATTTCCCAATTATGAATATTTTTATTTTCTCCTCTAAATAGATTTCCAATGCCTATACTCTCGTCCCATTCTGAGTTTGTGGTTGAAAGTTACATCACCTAGAAGTTAAACAACTCATGTATTTTTTGTGCTTTTGTTGGTGCAATTCAACACCGCAGACCATCTTCCATCACCAATGGATGAAAATTGGGAGAACTAGATTTTTTTTTGTATTGGTCCTTAATGATATTCTTATATGTGAATGCTCAACCTTGTTGGTTGGGCATTTCTCTTGCGAACTTGCCTTGCATTGCCTCTAGAAACCCCAAGTTTTTTTTCCCACCACACCTGTGTCATTGGCTCTTTCGGTTTTGTTGGTTGGGTTCTCCTCTTGCCAACTCGGCTTGCCTTTAGGCGCCCCTCTTTCCAACTTGCCTTGCATTGCCTCTGGAAACCCCAATTTTTCCTTTCATTGGTCATTTCATTGGTCGCTGTCTCTTTCAGTTTTGTTGGATGGGTGCTCCTCTTGTGTTTGGGCGCCCATCTTGCCTTGCATTGCCTCTGGAAACCCCAAGTTTTTTTCCCACCACACCTGTGTCGCTGGCTATTTCGGTTATGTTGGTTGGGTGCTCCTCTTGCCAACTCGGCTTGCCTTTGAACGCCCCTCTTGCCAACTTTCCTTACATTGCCTCTGGAAACCCAAAGTTTGTCTTGCATTCGGGAGACGCCAATTTTTTTTTCCCACCACACCTGTGTGACTGTCTCTTTTAGTTTTGTTGGTTGGGTGTTTCTCTTGCGAACTTGCCTTGCATTGCCTCTAGAAACCCCAAGTTTTTTTTCCCACCACACCTGTGTCACTGGATCTTTCAATTTTTTTGGTTGGGTGCTCCTCTTGCCAACTTGTCTTGCCTTTGGGTGCCCCTCTTTCCAACTTGCCTTGCATTGCCTCTAGAAACCCCAATTTTTCCTTGCATTCGAGAAACCCCAAATTTTTCTCCCACCACACATGTGTCGTTGGCTCTTCGGTTTTCTTGGTTGGGTGCCCCTCTTGCGAACTTTCAGTTAATTTTGAATTTTCGCCCCTTTTCAAAGACTAAGTTGATTTGAAACTTCCACCCCTTTTGAGACTTCAACCATTGTTCAAAATTAATGCCATTAGGACTATTTCCATGTATTTCATCGGTCATTGTCCACTTTTTAAACTTTTCCCAACATCCATACTTCAAACTTAACTCCATTGGAAACTCTAAAACATCACCCATCATGCAAATTCAAACTTTGTGCCATTGGCCCTCTTATAAACTTCAAGACATTTATGGACTAGGTCATTAGGCCTCTTCCAATATTTGGACCATTAGGGCCAAATTTAACTTCAACCCATTCTTGAACTTTGGTCCATTACAAAATTTTAGGAATTTCTCCAACTTTGGCCCACTTCTAAACTTCAGGGCATTTTGGAATATCGATCTGTTTTTGAATTTAATCCCCTTGAGCCATTCTGAAACATTGCTCATCGAGCAATTTTAAAACTTTAGGCCATCGACACTTTTTTGAACTTCAATCCATCCTATCACTTTTTAAACTTCATCTAATAACAATACTTTGAACATAAGCCCCCTGAGCATTTTGAAACAAGGATAATGGGCCACTTCGGTATGGGGGCATTGAGCCATTTCAAAATATTGGGCTTCTTATGAACTTTTTCAAAACTTAATAGGAAGGCCATGATTTCGGCACTTGGACCTGCAACTTTACGCAACTTTATGCAACATGCAACTTTATGCAACAATGCAACTTATGCAACTTTACACAACTTTATGCAACTTTACACAACTTTACACAACATGCAACTTTATGCAACAATGCAACTTACGCAACTTTATCCAACTTTACGCAACTTTATGCAACATGCAAATTTATGCAACAATGCAACTTATGCAACTTATGAAACTTTACGCAACTTTATGCAACATGCAACTTTATGCAACAATGCAACTTATGCAACTATGCAACTATATGCAACTTATGCAACTATGAAACTATATGCGATTTATGCAACTATATGCAACTTATGAATGTGTGACCTATATCCTCGTAATGCAACTATATCCTCATAATGGCTCTAAGTTCCTTCTTAGAGGCCTTGAGAGCCAACTATGATGCATAAAACCTATGAATGGTGCCCATCTAGTGTCCTAATAGCCATTATTATTATTTAAATCATACCAATGTTGCCCATATTCCTAATTGGAGGCCTTGATCTTCGTCATTAAGCACATAAGGTTCATTTAAATCCTAATTCCCTTTTCTCCTTTGCTTGATGATGGTACAAGCCTAAACTCCCATATGTGAAGTGAAAAAATACTAATGGTCTCCAAATCCCACCTCGAGGCCAAATATCCCTTAAACATTATCTACATGATCATTCAATGGTTAGTTCATAGACCTTGAGGCCAAATATCTCTTAAATAATATCTATATGGTTATTTGAGGCCTAGTTCATGGGCCTTGAATTTTAGAACTTTCATTGTGAGCTTAATGTTCTTGTTTTCTTCCCCTAGACATGGTACAAGCCTTGAGAACCCTTCTTATTATGAAAAAACTATTAATGGCACCAAAGATCCCACACAGAGTCTAAACATGTTTACATATGTCTTGTGTTGTTTTTTAACAACTTCATCATTAAGATTAATCCTAAGAAGATTTAAATAAGACCTAAAAACCTTATGTAAACGTACCAATGGTTCCAAATGCAACTATATTGCAACTTATGCAACTATATTGCAACTATATTCTCAAATATTGGTTAGTGGTCAAATGCAACTATATTGCAACTTATGCAACTATATGCAACTATATTGCAACAATTTCGTATGCAACTATATGCAACTATGCAACTATGCAACTATGCAACATGCAACTTATGCAACTTCAACAACATTATGGAACTTATGCAACTTTATGCAACTTTATGAAACTTTACGCAACTTATGCAACACTGCAATTTATGCAACTATGCAACTATATGCAACTTATCTTGCCTTGCAACTATATGCAACTATATGATGGATAGGTGTGGCAATTTCAACTTTATGCAACTAAATGCAACTATATGCAACTATGTTGGTACTATATTGCAACTTATGCAACTATATGCAACTTATGCAACTATATGCAATTATATTGCAACTTATGCAACTATATGCAACTTATGCAACTATATTGCAACTTATGCAACTTATGCAACTATATGCAACTATATGCACCTAAGAAGATTTAAATAGGACCTAAAAACCTTATGTTCTTTCCCTGACAATGGACAAGACCTAAGTTCCAAAACGTACCTTATGCAACTTATGCAACTATATGCAACTTATGCAACTATATGAAACTATATTGCAACTTATGCAACTATACTGCAACAATTGTGTATGCAAATATACGCAACTATGCAACTATGCAACATGCAACTTATGCAACTTATGCAACTTATGAAACTATATGCAACTTATGCAACTATATCCAGCTATATTGCAACTATATGCACCTAAGAAGATTTAAATAGGACCTAAAAACCTTATGTTCTTTCTCTGACCATGGATGAGACCTAAGTTCCATACATGGTGTGAAAAAATTGTGAATGACACCCATATCCCACCCAAGCACCATAGTCTATTAAATAGGATAGATGTGTTGGTTTGAGGCCTTGGTAATGGCCAATGAGCCAAAGAAAATATGTTTAGGACCTAAGGCCCTTTTTTTCCTCTCTAGTCATGGT
>JASDQU010102965.1:268265-278982 GCA_032191745.1 Picea mariana
CTCTTGTAATGTCCTGTTGTAAAATTTGAAAACCATAATTCATATGGTCTGATTTGTAAACAATTATTTATTTTCCATTCAATATTTGATTATTCGTGCTTGTGTTTTGGTCTCATTTTTTTCTGGGATCACGATTATGGTTGATTCAATGTCAATATTAAAGGCATGTCGAAATTTTTAGAATCTTGAATCGTTCAACTTATAAACAGATCCGGAAATTTATTTCCTTGAATGTTATTACGATTTTAGAATTGATGTGTTGAGCAGTAGTTAGATTTCTTTTAATTTTTCATGGTTTACGAGTCTCCCGACCTTCCTTGTTATCAAGCGAGAAAGTGGGACTACCGTCTAGTCACTTAAGAATTTTTGTTGTCGGATAAGTAATACGTTTGTCCTTGAACACGAATTATTAGACTAATAAAAGTGTTTTTAATTGAAAATAAACTCAGTTAATATTCTTTGGTTTATGAATTCCTACCTTCGTAGGTATTCGACATGTAGTGGCTATGTTTTAACTTGATAATAGTTAACTTGATAATAGTTAATTAATAGTGTATTTAATGACTCCATAGTGGAAGTCTAGTGGAATGATGTTTAATGATTTTTAAACCTCTAGAATTATAGAGGTTAATTTCTTTCATAGTTCAAGGAGTCCTTGAAAATAATGCTTTTGAATAAAGTTGAACTAGTGAATAGATATCCGGTAAAAATTTATTTCCACATTATATTGAAGTTAGGAATGATTGTCGAGTCATCACATATTAACTATGTATTTCATGTGGTACACTATTCTAAGTGAATATTGATGTTTAATCACATTCGTTAAGGAAAGGAGAATTGTAAAAATTTTAATATAGTTTTTATGTGGCATTTTTGGGGAGTATAATAATATGTCTAGATAATGATCAACATTGTATTGTAGTATTATAGAGATGGTGCATTGGTGTAGACATTTAATAATAAATTGGTTTTTTCATTCTAAAAGGAAAGAGACCTTATGTAATGATTAGAAAAAATATATATATTAGGTTTCATATAGAGAAGGAATAATATCTAGATGATGAACAATTATTATTGTTGTAAAATTTTAAGGAAGGAAAACTTGTCTGGTATTTTGAGGAATTGAATGATTGGATTGCGATATGAATAAGTGCTTATTGGTATTTAATCCCGAGTCTAAATTAGATATGGTTATGGGAATAGATACCTCCATGTTCTTCAAAAACATTTCTAGTCCTGAGACCTTAAATGGTCAAAATCAATCAAATGAATCATGGACTTGAGCATTGATTATGTGTCTTGGAGGTCCTAACCTTGCATTGTAGGTTGGGGATTAGTCATCCTTGCTATGTTTATGAGATATGATTAATTTGTTAGTATTCATGATGTTGTAATTGTTTCTTTCCTTGTAGTGATGTATATGATAAGAGGACAAGTAGTGTTGTTGTATGTTATTGTCACATATCACTTGTTCTAATTGATGTTTCAAAAAAAAAAAACAATGTATCTACTGAAGTTTTGTTTTAAWGGAGGGCTCGTTACATTAACGGATTRAACATTCTTTAATTATTTTAAAAAACAAATAAATAAAAATTTACTGCCATTTCGTAAAATCGYTTGTTATGTGTTGCCAATGGAGGGATCATTTCAACCTCAYTTCGTATCCCCCTCCATTTCTCGCTCACTATATACCCCTCCCTCCTATACACTCCCCCAATTTCTCTCTTTATATCTCTCTACCCCCATTTCCTCTATCTCCCCCCTTCCTCTCATAATCAACCTCACTCTCTATATACCCCCTAATCCTTCCCTCTCTCTCTCTCTCCCTCCCTCCCACTACCTCTCCCCCTTCTCTTTCATACATCTACCCATCCCTACTATCTCTCCCCCCCTTCCATCCACTCTCACTCTACCCCATATCTTTGTCTCCCTCTCCCTCCCTCTTCTTTTTTAATAATGAATATTCTATGGATATGACCGTTCACCTACACTTTAATAATGATTTCACATGGTTTAATGATTATTATGGTACGTTGATTCTACTTTTTGATTTTCATATAAGCATAATCTTTTAGTGGATTCGATATTATTTATTCACAATTAGTGTTCGACATGTGCTATATTATGTATGACAGAACATTTATCTATATGTACTCTCTCACACACACACTCTACCCCCCACCTTTGTCTCACTATATCTCTCCTCTCTCTCCTACATCTACCATATCTCTCCCACCTCTCTCTCTCTCTATCCCCCCTCTTGGTCTTCCTCTTCCACCCTCTGACACTCTCAAACAATTCATCTCTACCCCCTTCTCTCTTTACCTCTTTCATATAACCCTCACTCTCTCGCTCCTTGTACCCCCCCACTCTCTCTCCCCCACTCTCCCCACCTTGCTCTCTTTTCTTCTATATAACCCCCCTTCCCTCTCTCTCCCCCTTCCTATCACTCTTTCTCTCTCTACTCCCCCTCTATGTCTCATTGTCCCTCACTCTCACACACTATCTTTGTCTTCCCCTCTCCCCATCTCACACTCTCTTTCTTCCTCTCTCTGAACCCCCCCTCCCTACATCACAAGGAAAGAAATGGCCTTGAACTAGAAATTTCAACACCCAGACCTAGACCTAGACATATCAAGACCTAGACATGGGAAGACCTAGAACATGACCATGATGTAGACCATGACATAGACCTAGAGCTAGACCTAGACCATGACCTAGACCATGACATGAAGTTAGAGCTAGAATTAGACCATGACCTAGACCTATACAATGACCATGACCTAGAGCTTGATGTACACCATGACCTATACCCCCCTAGCTCCATATAAGCCTAGGAATAACCTCTACTCAACCCTTAACCCCCTCCACACTCGATCCATGATTGCATTATGCATATACCTTTTGTTAAAGGCCCCACAACCCTTTCACCCAAATCACCCACATATTGGTGGTCTAACCATTGCTCTATGCTTTAAAACACTTTCAATCCTAAGCCCTTAGGTCCTAGTTGTCCCCATACCACTATACATATTTATTCATAAAGATGTTTGGTCTATAATAAATTTTATATGTGTTGCATTAAGAGTGCACATGTTCTCTTGTGACTTGAAACCTTTTAATTGTCACTCATCTATGCCCAGCAGGAACGCGTGCACGTTCCTAGAACACACACGTGATTTAGTGTGCACACATTCTAGGGACGCATGCACATTCCTACTGGGAATATTTTGTGTCAAGAACACTCCACTACCTCATCTATCTCAAGCCCAACAAAGCACTCTTGACATCTGCACACAAAAATAGCACGCACGAACACGTTTTTTCTTATTTTAGTCTTGTTGTTTAATTCATAGGCAGTTTTGTGCTTTTGCAAGACCATTGTGGGAAGAATTGGAACTCAAATTTGTCCAAGTGGAATTGGAATTGTTGTTTCTGTCTTCTTGCGTCTTCTTGGAATTGGAATACAAATTTGTCCAAGTGGAATTGGAATTGTTGTTTGTGTCTTCTTGCATCTTCTTGGTATTGGAATACAAATTTGTCCAATTGGAATTGTTGTTTGTGTCTTCTTGGAATTGGAAGACAAATTTGTCCAATTGGAATTGTTAGTTGTGTCCTATTATGTAATACCAAGAAAAATTTTTCCAATTTAAATTGTTAGTTGTGTTTTATTATGTAATACCAAGAAAAATTTGTCCAATTTAAATTGTTAGTTGTGTAATACCAAGATAAATTTATCCAATTGGAATTGGAATTGTTAATTGTCTTCTTTTGTAATACCAAAACAAAATTGTCTAATTGGAATTGGAATTATTAGTTTTGTCTTATTTTGTAATACAAAGTCAAATTTGTCCACTTGGAATTGGAATTGTTAGTTGTTCCTTCTTGTGTAATACCAAGACGAAATTTTGGTGTGGTGCTTGGAAGACAATTTTTCTCTTTAAACATGAAGAACCGACGGATTCAAGAAAGAAATTCTTTGAGAAAAGAGAAATCGATCGAAAAGGTAGAAGAAGAAAGAGAAAAGAAAAAGTTATGTATGTCAAAGCGTAGGCTTTCATGAGAGGGAAATCCAATTTATAGTGGAATAGATGTCGTTGTTGTTTCTCCTCCATCAATAAAATAAAAGCGCAAGAATTCAGTAGGGACCAATCCATCCAGTATCTCATCAAAATCTTGTTTTGGATGACCAAATGATGAAGGATTTTCTTGGAGTTGATTACACAATGGATGAAATTAGAGAGGAATCTAGTGTACAACATTATGATGAAGAAGTTCATGTGGTGCAACCTCTTTTTGGATAGTTAGACGTTCCAAAAACCAATCAATCTTATGTCCACTCTACTCCCATATTTGATCCACTAGTGATTGAAGGGGAAATAAATACAACATCATTAACTCCACAACAGGGAGGTCAAGAGTGTCAAAATAGGGGTTCATCATCCCTACCTAGATTGAGCATTGTGCGGAGAAGAAATATTAAACACATTCAAGTTGATGAAAGTGGTCTAGTATCACTTGAAGGTAAGTTACCTAACCGTACTATTGATTATCATTCTTATAAAAACATTAAAGAATATTTTGAACCAAAATACAATGTTGTTAAATTTAAATTATTTTTGGCTTTGTTAAAATCTAGAAGTTTGACTACTATTAGGAGAGTTTTAGGAATTTAAAAAGTCAAAATTTTAGAAACAAGTCATCATATTGTTAGAAACCTTGTAGATGCTTTTCAAATAATTGGAAATAAATAATTTTCTAAAGATTTCAATGCATCCCGATGTGTCTTGTCACAATCAATTGTTAGCAAGATCACAAGAAAACATTGTTTGCTACAATAAACCTCTCATCTCATGAAATGCAATGTCAAAACCATTATAAATTATTCTCATAGACAAGATAGCCCCGAAACAGGTGGCCCAACATATTTGTGAGATTTCACTGATAGGATAACTCATTCTAACATGAATTTAATTGGAGAAATTAAGGCACTAGTACAGGATTTATGGCATGAGAACACTAGGCCTTCTTCCAACCAAAAATATGTACTAAAATTGAGAAGGGGATCTAGGGACAATGGACCCCATATTAAACACTTAATTGGAAGTACATAAAAACTTTAGGGACCAACATCATGTTATCCTAGACTGTCATAACAAGGAATTTACTTTCTTGGATGAGGAAGGGAACCTAAGGACAGTGCAGGGAATTCCCAGGGCAGTAACCATCAGAGAAATTTCAGCATTGCAGCTGAAGAAATGTTATAGAAAATCGTGTCAAATATTTGTAGCTCATATGGAAGAAACACCTAAAGATAGGGTGTCAAATACTAAATATTATGAAGTCCTAAAATATTTTGAAGATGTGTGTAAGGAAATACCAGGATTACCCCCTAAAAGAGACATTGATTTATCCATAAATCTTATTCCTGGAGAAGCTCTAGTATCCAAGACCCCTTACAGGATGAGTCCACCAGAATTGAAGAAGTTACAAATGCAACTTGAAAATCTCCTGAAGAAGGGGTATATACGCCCAAGTGTGTAACCTTGGGGTTCCCCAGTTTTATTTGTGAAGAAAAATGATGGAAAATTAAGACTTTGCATTGAGTTTAGGCAATTGAACAAGGTAACTGTGAAGAATAAGTATCATTTTTCAAAGATCGATGACCTCTTTGATCAGTTGAAAGATGCAAAAATATTCTCCAAGATTAGTCTTAGGTTAGGTTATAATCAAGTAAGAATTAAATAAGAATACATCAACAAGACTTCTTTCAGAACAAGGTATGGTCATTATGAGTTCACAGTGGTGCCATTTCGGTTATCAAATGCACCATTTGTCTTCATGCGTTTAATGAATGGTATTTTCAAAGAATACTTAGATAATTTTTTCATTGTATTTTTAGATGACATTATTATATATTCTAAGTCAAAGGAAGAGATTGAACAACACTTGAGGATGGTATTACAAGTATTAAGGAAGCATCAATTGTACGCCAAATTCAGCAAGTGCTCATTTTATCAGGAGAAAATTAATTATTTCGGGCATATCATTTCAAAGGAAGGGATAACAATGGATCCTGAGAAGAGAGAAGCCATTAGAGGATGGTCAGTGCCAAAGAATGTGAAAGAGGTCAGATCATTCATGGGCCTTGCAGGATATTATAGGAGATTTATTGAAGTATTCTCAAAGATAACACACCCAATCACTTCCTTGCAAAAGAAGGGTGTGAAGTTTCAGTGGACATTGGATTGTGAAAAGAGTTTCCAACACTAGAAACAATTATTAACAAGTTCTCCAATACTAAGGATTGCATATCCAAATGAAGACTTCTTTGTATGCACAGATGCATGTAAAGAATGACTTGGTGGAGTTCTCAGTCAGAATGGGTTTGTTGTATGTTATGAATCAAGGAAGTTTAAGGAGCATGAAAGACACTATGCCACTCATGATTTGGAGTTGGCAGCCATAGTGCATGCCTTGAGGAAGTGGAGGCACTACCTCACGGGGAAAAGGTTTGAGTTGAGGATAGACCATTAAACACTAACCTTGGTGTGTTTAATGAATCCATAGTGAAAGTCTAGTGGAATGATGTTTAATGATTTTTAATAAAGAAGTTAATTTCTTTCATAGTTCAAGGAGTCCTTGAAAATAATGCTTTTGAATAAAGTTGAACTAGTGAATAGATATCCGGTAAAATTTTCTTTCCACATTATGTTGAAGTTAGAAATGATTGTTGAGTCATTACATATTAACTATATATTTCATGTGGTACACTATTCTAAGTGAATATTGATGTTTAATCACATTCATTAAGGAAAGGAGAATTGTAAATTTTTTAATATAGTTTTTATGTGGCATTTTTGGGGAGTATAATATTATGTCTAGATAATGATCAACATTGTATTGTGTTATTATAGAGATGGTGCACTGGTGTAGATATTTAATAATAAATTGATTTTTTCATTCTAAAAGGAAAGAGACCTTGTGTAATGATTAGAAAAAATATATATATTAGGTTTCATATAGAGAAAGAATAATATCTAGATGATGAACAATTATTATTGTTGTAAAATTTTAAGGAAGGGAAACTTGTCTGATATTTTGAGGAATTGAATGATTGGATTGCGATATGAATAAGTTCTTATTGGTATTTAATCTCGAGTCTAAATTAGATATGGTTATGAGAATAGATACCTCCATGTTCTTCAAAAAATTTTCCAGTCCTAAGACCTTAAATGGTCAAAATCAATCAAATGAATCATGGACTTGAGCATTGATAATGTGTCTTGGAGGTCCTAACCTTGCATTGTAGGTTGGGGATTAGTCATCCTTGCTATGTTTATGAGATATGATTAATTTGTTAGTATTCATGATGTTGTAATTGTTTCTTTCCTTGTAGTGATGTATATGATAAGAGGACAAGTAGTGTTGTTGTATGTTATTGTCACATATCACTTGTTCTAATTGATGTTTCAAAAAARAAAAACAATGTATCTACTGAAGTTTTGTTTTAAWGGAGGGCTCGTTACATTAACGGATTRAACATTCTTTAATTATTTTAAAAAACAAATAAATAAAAATTTACTGCCATTTCGTAAAATCGYTTGTTATGTGTTGCCAATGGAGGGATCATTTCAACCTCAYTTCGTATCCCCCTCCATTTCTCGCTCACTATATACCCCTCCCTCCTATACACTCCCCCAATTTCTCTCTTTATATCTCTCTACCCCCATTTCCTCTATCTCCCCCCTTCCTCTCATAATCAACCTCACTCTCTATATACCCCCTAATCCTTCCCTCTCTCTCTCTCTCCCTCCCTCCCACTACCTCTCCCCCTTCTCTTTCATACATCTACCCATCCCTACTATCTCTCCCCCCCTTCCTTCCACTCTCACTCTACCCCATATCTTTGTCTCTCTCTCCCTCCCTCTCACACGCTCAAACACTCCTTGTCTATCCCCCCTCTCTTTCTTTCTCTTCCCACCCTCTCAGACTCACACATTCTCTATCTACCCCACTCCTCCCTCTCTCTCTCTCCCCCTCCCTCCCACTATATCTCCTCTCTTTCTCTCCTACATCTACCACCTCTTTCTCTCTCTCCTTGTTGTCAATCTCATTCTCTCTCTTCCCATTTTTCTCTCCCCCTCCCCACCTCCTTCTCTTTTCCCCTAGTTCTAACTCCCTCTGTCTTTGTCCATATAAAGGTGAGGTAGGGCTCACAATGAATAAAGGATATGTGAAACAAAGAAATGTATCCTCACTTGTAAGGTAAGTGTTAAGTTTTTCTTCTTCTTCCAATGGAGTACTTATACAAGTACTTATATGAACATGACCATGACCTAGACCATGACCTAGCCCCCCCTAACTCCATCTAATCCTAGGCATAACCTATAATAATAATAATAATAATAATAATAATAATAATAATAACAATAATAATTTATTTTGAAGGTCACAACCAAGCTAGACACCAAATTGGTGTATGATACCCCCTCTGCCCAATGATTTTACTGGTAAAGTCTATAGAGGTATGCATACCCTACCCCCCTCTATATTTGAACCTGTGGCCTCTTGGGAGGAAACATATTTTATTAACCATTAGGCACACTCAGAATGTATAATATAATATCCACACACACACACACACACACACACACACACACACACACACACACACACACACACATATATATATATATATATATATATATATATATATAATTTTTTAATGAATTTTAATATTTTTATAAAATATTTATTAACCTCAAAATTTGAATCTTTATCATTGTGTACATACATAATAACACAATAAATAATATATGTTTGAAGGGTATTTGAATATCCCATATTTTCAGTGAAAGAACCACCAACCTCTGTTTTAAAATCTCATATTTTCACATATGTGTCAAAGCACCATGAACTAACTCTACCCTTAACCCCCTCCACACCCAATCCCTAAGTCAAATATGCTTATAACTCTTGTTTAATAATGATATTCTATGGATATGACCATTCACCTACACTTTAATAATGATTTCACATGGTTTAATGATTATTATGGTATGTTGATTCTACTTTTTGATTTTCATATAAGCATAATATTTTAGTGGATTCGATATTATTTATTCACAATAAATATTCGACATATGCTAGATTATGTATGATAGATTATGTATGATAGAACATTTATATATATGTCACTAGTACATATGACCAAATTTGCGATGGTTTTTCGTTGATATTGCCACACTTATCCGTCGCAATTTCCACAAAAACCGAGTTTTTTTTTGTCGGAATAATTTCGTCGCTCTATCGACGATCCAAGTGTGTGTGGAAACATCGACAAAATTATCTCTCCACGTTTCACCACCTTCAAGTTCGGTTAACCCTATGCATCATTGCAATTATGACGAAGCCTCGTTGCAAGTACAATGAACAACTGTGGCAATTACGACGAAATTTTGTCGCAATTGCGACGAAAATTTATGACAAGTCAAAAACTTACGACACAGATGTTGTATGTGCGACGAAAAACCGTGGCAACTTGCAACGAATACCTGTGGCAATAGTGACGACATTGATTCATCAAGACCAAAGTTACGACAAAGATGTTGTATGTGTGACGAAAACATATGGCAACTTGCAACAAAAGTTCGTTGCTATTGCCACGGTGGTCAAAATGCAATTTTTTTCTGATGAGTTATCGTCAATATTGCGACGATGGCATTAAGTTTAAAAAAAAAAAAATTACACGAGATATGGTATTACCATATTACATTGTAATATGGTAATGCCATATTAACCCACAATTAATTGCAAGCCAACATGAAGAAATATAAGCTTGGAAAACAATTATTGTTTTGTATGGATTTTGTAGATAGAGGATGTGAATTTTGTATTGACCTAAGAAATATAAAATTCGTTGTAAATTGGTTGATCCAAGATAATTTAATTGAACCAAGGTAAGTCATGGGGTTAGCAAATTATTTAGGAATGAAATGTCTCTTCAATGCACATTAGAAAAGGCAAGTATAACCTTTGAATTCATTGCAATTGAAAACCAAGTAACTGAAGCTTTGACATGAAAGAATTGTAATGCATCAATATTAAATCTAATGAAACTTGCAATTTCATTTGAAATCAAAGCAAATTTCACATGATACATAATGGCGGAACCTTTGATACAAAGAAGGAGTTGGATAACATAACACTTGAAACTTTTGTTGGTGCAATCATAATATACCCCAAATAAGATAAGGAATTGTACATCATAGTTTAGGCATTGAAGTATGATAAATATATACATTCGTTTAGGCATTGAAGTATAGGCATTGCAGTATCCTGCAACATTTTGAAGTATAGGCATTGAAGTATCTTGCAACATTTTGATTCGGTAATCAAGCTGTATGATAAATATATTCAAAACCACATGGTCAATTTCCCTTAAGACCTTTTTGTTTTTATTTGATCATAGCTCTAAAGTTAAACTCTTATGTACTTGAAGAATATAAGGGATTACCTGCATCTAGCTCAAATTGTAGCAAATGGTTAAAACCTTACAAAACTTGTATATATATGCAAGTCTCGCATCTTTGAGATGATTGTAGGCTTGAAGGGGGATTAAAGTATAAATTTCATAATTTTGTTGTTAAGAAAGGAGAGCCAAGAATAAGCTCATGTGGGAAGCTTGAAGCTGTAAAGTCGATATACATTTTAG
>JASDQU010102965.1:290635-321231 GCA_032191745.1 Picea mariana
CTATTTTTAAGTGTTAAAAATATTTGATTAAAATCTTTAACTTTTTCTTTTGAATTCATTTTTAAGTTCGAAAGATCCATGACCAAGACTTCCGGAGGTTTGCCATCTCCGATTTTTTCCAAAAAGCACGACTCAAACTTTTCCCAAGACACTATGGTATGGGGCTGTTGGGCAAAGTACTAGGTGGATGCATTACCCTCAAAGGTGTAAGGGAACAACATACAGACAACATCTTCATGTTCAACGTTACAGAGTCTGATGGCTAACATAAATTTTTTGATATGATCTTCAGCTATCTGTTTTGGATCGGGGTCAAACTTAGGAAGCCATTTCTCTGGGTGCTTAGGTAAAGGGTGTTGGGCTCCAAGTACAACTACAACATCCTGGTCCAACTAGGGTCTAGTAGGGTTGTTCTGATTTGCCATTGGGGTAGTGGCTGTAGAAGGATGAGAAGGTGAGTTTCCTTCGTCAGAAGAGGAATCTCCCCCAGAAGAGGAAGGAGATGAGGGAGGTGGTCAAGGAGGTATCCCAGATCCTCCTGCAGCAGGATTTGTGTCTAGATCTGTGGGATTCACAGTGGGATTAATATCACCTAACTGTTCTTTGATATCAGAGAAGTCTAAAGGTTGACCCCACGGGCGGTTTGGTCGCCTGAGACTTGCTAACACACTATGTGTCTTGATAAGAGATTGACGAACAATCTCTTGGATATCACCAACTTTAGGATTAGGGGTTGTTGTCTCAACTTTGATCTGCAGATCTTCGGTTGAAGTAGTTGTTGTTTGAGGGGGGATATTATCTTGTGAACGCCTTCTAGTCACTATGGGTGTGTGATTAGGTGGGGGAGGAGTCTTGCGACCACCTCGTGCCATTAATTAAGTTCTGGCCCTCCTTCTAGCACCATTTGTTGATGGGCGAAATTGTCCGTCCATCAATTGAGAGAGTGGAACCGGTCTGGGGTTGTCTAAATAACCCAAGCTGTTTGGAATGAACCACCCTGATGGGTTTAACGGTTCCGTTGGCCGCTCTAAGGTCTCCTAAGAAAACCGAAGAGAAAACTAACCTAAACTAACTGATCTATATAAAAATAACTAACTAAAACTAAAATAAAAGAAACTAATCTAACTAAAACTAACTAACAAATTAACTGAGAAATAACTAATACGCTAATCTAATTAAAACAAACTACTAAATATAAACTATGCTAAATATTATATATATAAACTACTAATTACTATTACACTAACTTTAACAATTAGCCGTCTCACTACCAGTTAAATTACTTATTCACAAATATACAATACAAGCAATCGACAGATTTATATAAAACCTGCAAAACTCATGTGTTTTCTGCCCTAAGACAACAAGGAATCTTTTTGATTTTATATTTTATGAAAAAGAAATAAAACTAACTGAAATTAAACGATCTAATATAATACTTCTAACTTAAACTAATATCTGAGCTAAACTAATAAAAACAATAGACTAGCTAACCTAGAAGCGCTCCTAATTCATCCTGCTTAATATGACTTTAAAGCTGATCAGAGGAAGTAAACTCACACCAGTTAATCCCAAATCTTTTTGTAAACGATTGGATGTGCTGCTCTTCGAGTTATTTACAGAACAAACAAGACATAAAAGAACATAATAACTTTATGATTATAAATCTCTGCAATAAGGGAAACCTGTTATGCAAGAAACTTATATTTTATAATTCAACTTATGAAGAAGATAAACCTGTCATTCATAAACGGAATCAGACAATTATTATATCTTTTATACACTTGGAAGAAACCAGATATGGATAACAGTGATCAAAATAATATCATTTGCACAGGAGTAAGATATCTAAAGTAGTCATAAACCATATACAAATTGATATACACAACATGAAACAAAATGTTGATATAATGAGAAGCTAAAGCTGTGTCAAAACACCAAATTCTGCTTCAGTCTGTATTATAACTCCATATCCTTGTTCTCCCACGAATGAGGATATCATTATTACAAAAATCATAAGTTTATATAAGTCTCTCCACAGGGTAAAACTTCCATGTGGATAATATCAAATAGTTTTACAAAATCTGGGAAATATCCCAAAATCAACTAAACTAAGAAACTAAAATGCAAGTGAAATCTTTGAAATATCCCCTAAATGCTCATCAAATACACTGCCATTTCGAATTGATCTGCAATAGACCAAAAATAACCAATTAGAAAGACATTTCATAAATAAAACAATAAAAAATTGATCCTACAGACTTAGCTACAGAATCATTTGATTCTGTAGCTAGTCTAAAATAGCACACAGGAGCAGATAGCAATCAAATAAAATCTTAAAAGAAATCAAATCCAATTTAATTTTCTTTTAATAAATATTCAAAACGAATTACTATAATTCTAATGAGCTTATCATCCAAATTTAACCAAATCGAAAAATGATACAAATGAAACAGGGAAAGAATGCTCTGGTTTTTTAATTGCCATAAAATATGGTCAAATCATAACAGGACTGTTTCATAAATAAAATCAATGATGAATCATATCGTATACGATATGATTTAATTGAACACAATCATAATCGATACAATCATAATTGAACATAATCGAAATTGATTTGTTACTGCTGTATAAGATTCATATCATTTTGATCAAATTCCAATAAGGAAAGGTTGTTACGATTATTGCCAAACTTTCAAAACAACATCAAACTTCACCATAGATTTGAATCGTTGAGCGTTTACATAATCAATTAGACAGAATTACATAATGATCATAGCCCTCGACAGCAGTGATAAACATAAACAGAGCAACAATCAAATCGAATTGTGACTGAGTCAAAAATAGAAACACATCGTAATCCTGGGTGTGATCATTTACGTCCAACAAATCAAATTTAAACAATATATTTGTTGCGATATGAACTGAGCTGAGAATGCGGTTAAACAATAAAATGCGAATCGAATAGTTGGATATAACAGTTATGACTCACATCTATTCGAAACTTTGTTACATCTTAACAGGATGGTATTCGAATTGGTCATAAGATATAAAATCACAACAGTTAACTATAATTGCCAACCATATTATCTAGAATATCACCAATTCGAATCAAAATATTGACTGTGTTTGAAATTTAAATAACTAAAACAACCTGTGTTTGGAAACAATTTCAATAATTGACAGAGTATTCAATTCAAACTAAATTAAAACAATCAAATCTATCCCACGATTAATCAAACCAAAACCAAATCCAATCAAAGCTAATTCGGGAATCCGATTAATCAAAACAAACTTATATACAATAATGCATGCTTGTTAAACAATTTCAAATCGACACTATACACAGATCTGTGAGTTCATCATATAAACAAGTGATAATCGTACCAGTGCGACTATTCGGACTATGCCAGCTTTGAGTTCACAATCGTTGTAGCAGACTCCACATTCTTAAAAAAAATCAAACCTGTTGTTCACTATTTTTTATCAGTGGATGGCATCTTTGCCTTCTGGCTGGTGAGCCTTGCAACTTGATCTTCCATAGCGTGAATTCTGGACTGCAGCAATGCCACGTCGAGGTAATACCTTTCCAACCATGAGCCACACTGATCACATGGTGGAGCAGTTGTTTCAGTTGGAGCAGGAGGGGGTTTAGACGAGTCACCAGGGGTTTCACAAGTCTCTTTGATGCCTGGATAATTAGGATCATTTTGTAAGCATGGTGGTAGATTGTTCACAAAATCTTATGAGGGTTTGTCACACAGACCTTCAGAATAGGGATACTCACTTGCGAGGTAACGTTCAATCTCCGAGTCAGAATCTTCACTGACCATGATAGGGTCAGGGTTAACAGGAATTTTCGGTTTGTTTCTTGCCATGCGAGAGATTAACCAGGTGTTCTTCTTTCCTTTTGAATTGGCAGTGGGTTTGGCTTTAGGCGTCTTAGCCATGGGTTTAGCAGTTTCGACATGTTGGGCCATAGAACCAGGTAGGTCAATAGGTGAATCGGGTAGGGTTTTAGGCAATAGAGCACTGTAAGGCACAGGGGGTATTGATTTGCTCTTGCTCACCATAGGTTTATCAACATGTGGTGGGCTCGAGTCACCAAAATTATTGCGTTTAAGAAAATCTTCCAAACAGTCTCGGTGTAACCCCAACTCATAAACCATAAGCATTTTAATTAACCCGAAATGAAATAGACTATTATCAGACTAGTTTTGTTTATACCTTTTAGACATTTCAAACAAACTCCTATGCAAATAGTAAGACATATTAAGTTCATAGCCCATGAAAACCATAAGTAGCCGAAGGTGATACAGGAAAATGAAACCATACCAGCCCTTGCAGGTAATGAACTACTTAGTTACCATCAGCAAGTCGTGCCAGCGTTGCTTCAGCATGTTTGCAGGCAAACCCTTATCACAAGAATTAACCTTTCGTGACTGGAAGAGTAATGTCCACGGGACATATTCCACTTTGCAATTTTTTGACCATTTCTGTCCGATAGCAGGCAGATCAGTAGCCAGACTAAGAAATTGCTCATCAATTTCTAACTGGACATCCCCAACCTTGGCTCGATAGCCATCGAAGGTTAATGCAAATTGCCGAGCCACACCAGGGTTAAAGCCATCAAACTTTCGTATGAACGGGAGCCATCCGAATTCCTCCAGGTCGCTGTAAGCACCATCGAACATCAACAGTGCTTGGCTACCATTAGGCTCAGCCCTTACGACTGGAGCCATGGCGCGGGTGCATGGTAGGGTTTGGACAATATGCAATAATACACAGGGGAAAAAATTGTTATGGCTAATAGCTGCAATTGCGCAAAGGGGAAAGAATTCATGTATGCGTGTGAAGGTGGTGGGATTATCACCGCCATGCAGTGTATTAATGGCACAGTACAATGTTGTTCAATCACTCATCATATCGTTTAAAACACATTAATCAGCCAACCCGAAAATTCGAGCGGTGAATAACCATACAAACCATATATCAATGCGCCATATGTATAATTCAAACCAATATAAAATTCAAAAGTTTCACCAATGCACGAAGTGTATAATCAAACATTGAAAACCATTCAATATGAAATCATACTCGTATGTGACCCATGCGCTTTTGCATAATCAAAGTTTATAAACATTGCAACAAGAGATTTTATAAAATCTATAAGTCGAGAGCTCATAATAATAAGGATCATATCATAAAAAAAAACTTTAATCCACCATGACCCCTATATATAATTTATCAATCAACAAACTCAATGCCTTATCAATTAAATAAAAAATCAAGTTGCGCAATCAAAGTGATGATAAACAAATGGACATAGTTCGAAAAATAAACCAAAGGTAAGTACCAATCATAATATCAATGAGAAGATAGTAAAAATAAACCAAAGGTAAGTACCAATTTGCAAATGTCGCCTGAAATGAAAGTGTCGTCTTTTTGCGAAATGCGAGAGAAATTTGAAGTTCATAGACATTTGGTGTAGGCAGCTTTTAGGGCAATTGAAAAAATTGAATTGGCTACCAACAGTCTGTTAGGGGGTATGGGACATTATTTTACCAAAGGGAATGAGTTAGTTTATTAAGGATATATGGATTGGTGTTTTAAAGATTCAATTTAATTTTAAGGGGTTGATTTGGTGTGTTTGTGATCATGTCATATTAGTGAATGAAATTTAATTTTTAAGGAGGCTAGTGAAATAAGAATTACAAGTTAATTTCCTCGGTAGTTAGTGTGTTACTGGGTAAAAATTGTTATTTCATTGCTATTTTTTAGTGTGCTATACTGTATATGCATTTAATGTGTTTTAAGATACAATTTAGATTGTTAAAGGGTACATGTTACTATGCTAAGGGGTATGTTAGTGGTCATAATGTCATTATGGTAATAGTTTTCTAAGTTATAAAATATATTAGGGGAAATAATGTGTTAATTAGTTATATGGTAAGATGTATTTAGAACGTCAGTGCTTTTGAGTTATATGGTTATAAACTATTGATTTAATGGATTAATAAGATAAAATTTATGGGTTAGGGGTTAGGGGTTATATGAGCTCGATGTTGATACTATAGAGGAGACTTGGATCAATATTTGAAATATGGACACCATTATAAAATAAAGGAACAAAATAGAGGCAACTTAAGGAGAAAAAATTGTGGTTGATCTAGGGTGTTATATTCAACACTAATTGCACCTGCAATAACATCAAATGAGTGCAAAAAGAGATAGACAATTCGATGTTATCCCACCTATATATGTGTTAGGGGGCATGGGCCATTAGTTTTACAATGAGTAAGAGTTACTATATTAATGGTATATGGGTTAGTGTTTTAAGGTTTGGTGTATTAAGAGGTATGACTTATTATGTTTGGGTTCATATCATGCTAAGGGGTGTAATTCAACGTTTTATGAGGTTAGTGCATTAATGGGTACAAGATGTTAGGTAATTAGTTTGTTATTGGGTAAAATTTAGTGTTTTATAAATATTTAGTACAATGCATGCAATTAATGTGTTTCAAGGTACAATTTAAATTGTTATAGGGAACAATTATTTTTTCTATCATCCCACTTTCACAACATGCTGCTATATTATTATAAAGAGAAAATCATGGTGTATCAGTTGTTGCAAATTTTAGGTGCTACGAGAAACTACATTTGTGCCAACAACAAAAAATGACACTAAAATGTGGCAACAAATTGCACTAAAATGTGCCAACAACAAAAAATGACACTAGTTTATAGAAGAGACACTACAACTTTGAAAAGTTTTAAGTCTCAAATTTATGATGCTTTATGCCTTGTTTGTCGCTATCAACAATGAAAATACAAAAATGTTTTTTTCACTCAATTGCGGTTACCCTTGAAGGTCACTTAATAAATCATGTTCACACTCTTTATTTTATACTTTAGAGTATCCCCAAATTATTTTTCTAGTTAGAGTATCCCCATCTTATTTATATAGTTCCCTAGTGGAAACCAACTTTATAATTATATATAATAATTCATGGAGAAGGTTGAGGTGGTTTGACAAGATGGTTGGGAGGTAGGTCTTGCACTCTCCCCACTCAGGTTCAAATCCTAAATGAGACCTTTGTCTGTTGTGATAAAGCTAGAAGGATAGGCACCCCCAATGAGTGAGACCACCCTCACTGGTGTGTCTTTGAACATCTCGGTTCTTGCTAAGTTATAAGTTTCCTTCTAGGCTTTCGATTGTGCTTTTTTGGCACTAGCCTAATGTTTATAGTGACAACTAATTGGAATTGAACCTAGGCCTTGCCCAGGTAATCCCAACTAGTTACAATTTTGTTTTTTGTAAGCAAGATTTTGTATTATATAAAAGTCCTTCTCAGAACCAGGTTCAGGAATACATTTACTAAGTCTAGCGGTTGTAGTTACTGAACTGCTCCCTGAGGAGAAACCAGTTCAGCCAACCGTATATAACAGTATCAAAATTAAACATAGCTGCAGGAAACTAAACTATTTGCTACCACTAGAACTGAAGTAAGGAACAAACACTGTATAATCCGGAACATACTCTGGCATGGGGACATGGGGCCCAGGTTCCTCAACGATAGGTGTCCCGTCGGCGGTCCAATGCATGTCTGTGGCTGTATTGCTATCATATGCATGCACCGGAGTGCTCAGGCTGCCGCATCTGTCGCCGTCCGTCTCCTTAGCTGTAGTTGCCGAGACTGCTACGTCGATTGCGCCCGCCGAGATTGACGAAGGCTCCGCCTGAACGAGAGCCGTCCTGGGCTCTGGAGAAGCTGTCGCACTGTCCATATGATGACTTTGCTCACTGGAGTTCTCCGGGGTGGCGCTGGAGATGTCAGGGGTGGTGGAATTCTCAGGAGTGTCACTGGACAGGTCTGGAGCAGCCGGTGGGGGAGGAGATAGGAGCTGGAGCAAGAGAGAGAGTCTCCCTTCCATTTGTTGGACCCTGAATTGAAGATCGTTGACACCGTCGCGGAGCTCAAACACGAGGTCCTGTAAAATAACATAGTGCTCACGCGGCATGGAGGGTGAAATTGGTTTGCTGCGAGGCGACGGAGAGGAGGAATGCAGGTCGGACGGGGAGCGCCAAGCTTGAGGCCGAGGGGAAACAATTAGAGCTGCAGAACGAGAACCAGAGGTGGATGGACCGGGAGGCGGAGAGGAGGAGCGTCTTGGGTGCCAAGGGGCACCCCTACGAGGGTGCATTCGAAGGCGAATTCGCGGCATATCCGGGCTCAGCGTCTGCAGAAGGACTGCAGAGCCAAGGCCAAGCATAAGAATCAACTGTAAAACCATGAAAATCGTCGTACCAGAGCCTAAGTCCTCCGCCCGAGCGAGAATGCCAGAAGGAGAGTGCATGGTTCGTTTCATAGTGGGGATCGAGGGGAGTGGGATTAATGACCCTCCCGTCACCCTTAAATGCGCCTTAATGCGTCAGGTTGGCAGCTGCTGCGGGCACGAGTCGAGCACATGGCTCCGTGCTTCACTGGCCTCCTCCCGCGCTCGCCGGTCGCCAAGTGGACCGCATTACCACCCCGATCGGGGAAACTAGTTACAAATTCACCTAGATTGAAAATAATAATAATAATAATAATTCATGGAGAATTTGTATCAATAATATAACAATACATTTATACATAATTTTAAATTCCCCTATCCTGAATTTTTTTCCTAGGAAAACTTCATGGGAAAATCAAAGGGATGCTTCCTCATATTCATATATGGCTTTCCTAGTAAACCCAAGGATAAACTAGTGCCCCTAACCCCAAAGGATTTTAATGCAGCACCTCTAACACAAAACTAACCAAATTTTTAACAATATTGGCAACAACTTATTAAATGAATATCTTGAAATTCCTATGCAAATTTACTTATGGTTATACTAAAATAAATATTAAGAAAATAAAACACCCTTTGTATTTGATTATTTTTACTATTGGAACTTAATAATGGTAAGAGATTAATTACATTTATTTATAATGTTATTTTGATGCTCAAAAAACATTATGACAAACATTCCAAGATCAATATAGTTTTGATGACTTAGAATGTTAGCAAGTTTGGTATTATGATATATATTTTTAAATGGATATGTAATTAGGGTACAATCACAACCTTTTTGGTGTCACAAAAGTGACATATTCTTTTATGCCATGGTGTTTGGGCTATTTGTCAACAACCTTTATGGTGCCACAACTATGAGATATTATTTTATGGCATGGTGTTTTGAGGATTGTCCAATGTCGAGTATCAATATGTAGTTCATGAGAATTAGTTCTAATTTTAACAATATTGATTCTCTTTCTAAGGTAGTCATACTTTTGATCTTCAAGAATAGGGTTAACCACCTCCTTATAATATCTTTATTTTTTTTAATCCTCTAATTTTTTATCGCACCATAGATTCTCCTTAAATTTGACTTGAACAATATTTTTAATATCATCGATATTCTAGAGATGTTCTACACAATAAATTTTTCTTTTATTCCCTAATGATTTATCCAAGACTAATTTTGGGGAGCCTCTTGTTATCTATGCTGTTTACTTTGTTCTTGTACATTAAATACTTAATCATAGTTGTGCTCCCAATAGAGGAAAGAATCACTTCTATAAGAAATATAGAATAAAATATATTACCATTAAATCTTATATAATTAATTTTAATCATTATATAAAAATCATTAAATATATTATTTAACAATTCATTAAATTCACAATAAACTATTAATTGAAATATTTCATATTTGAAAAAATATATCATATGTATAACTAATATTTCATATTTAAAATAATATATCATATGTATAACTTAACCCTCACATGATAATAATTTATGACACAATAATAACGGATAACTAATATTTCATATTTAAAATAATATATCATATGTATAAGTTAACCCTCACAATAATTTATGACACATTAATAACGGATAGATCATTGACCACAACGCATTCACATTTTATAGTCTGGTCCCCCAAAACTTTACTAAAATAATTATTTATAAGAAAAACACCATAAATGGGTCACTTGGTAAGACCGATTTATGAATCTAATGCTAAAATTATTTATTCGAAACTTGTTAAGTAAATAATGAATTTGAATAGATAAATTTCTTCCCCATTACAACCAACGGAAGCCACGCATAATATGCACACTGAAATCCAAGTGAAATTGAGTTTTCTTTGCAAAGGTGTTGTTGGATGGAGTGTAACTTAAAAGTCCTGCTAAAATAATTTATTATACATGATTACTTTAATTTTAGTTTAGAAGATAAAGCCAAATGTTTTATATAATATATGGAATAAAATTGGGTTCTTAATGTATTTAAGAAATATTAATAATTTAAAATAAAATTGAAAAAATTAAGACTTGGACTAATATTGTTTTAGTATAAACTTTTTATGTTTTAGTTTTTTTTCGGGGCTATTATTTGTAAGAAATTAATCTTCTTCTTTTTGTTGATCTTATCACAAGAATTTCAATGATTTTTGTTTCAATATGAATATAACTATTAATACTAATAACACTAAGATTATGATTATCAAATCCACAAGCTCAACTGGAATTATCATGATAAGACTAATATGAATTGATATTCACCACAAGCTTAACTGGAATTATAGCATTGCGAAAAAGATTATTAGCGGATGGAAATCTTATTATGCGCTTGACAACAATTGTAAATCAATCGATCTTTGGATTTGGTATAAGAAGAAAATCCTCTTTGAGACTCTTGTTACACCTATTATTATTTATGGATGTGAAGTCTGTGGTTGTAGTCTCTCTCGTGAATCTTGGAGAAAGATAGAGCAAATACAAAAGAATTTTATAACCTATAATCTCAAAATTAAAAGAAATATGCCTTATCTCATCCTCCTCTTAGAAACAAACATCTCCCCCATTGAGAGAGCGACTATGACTAGATACCTAATGTATAATAACAAGTTAAACAACATGGAAGACAAGAGACTTCCTAGAATTTCTTCAAAATCGAGTCGTAACCACCATCAACTTAAGCGAGGATGGCATAAAGATGCCCAGTCTTGGATAAACTATTGGGGAATCATGGAAGCCACCATTTTGCAAAATAAAGATACTATTAAAAATATCATCAAATCAAAATTTAAGGAGAAAATGTACTATGATAAAGAGTTAGAAGAAAAAATAAAATTAAGGTATGATAAGGATGTAATCAACCATAATCTAGAAGATCAAAATTATCTTTATGTTTTGATAAGTGTAAAGAAAAAAATAAACATTACTAAGATAAGAACAATTTCTCACGAGATCCATAGTTAAACTGGGCGTTGGTCAATTCGTAAAACACCATGGGATGAAAAAGTGTGTCACCTTCGTGACACTAATAAAATTGAAGATGAAAATCACTCTCTTAGATCGTCCAACCTATACCGAGATTAGATCTGATTTTCAAAATATTTGTCACTCTACCAACGTTCCTAACCTCTTAACTCAACAAAACTATGGTGATCTTGGAAAGCTTATTTTAATGGTACAGAAACAAAACTCTAAAGAATCACAAGTGCTCACTTACCCTCTTAAGGTAATCATCATCATCAATTATGCCCTAAATCCTTTAAGAAATTGTTGGATTTGGATATTTGAATGGTTAAGTCCATATAATTTGAAATGCAATTTAAACAACAAAAATTATGATTTTGCTCAAATTTGTATGATGATTACGACCAAAAATGCCAAAACTAAAACATTTAAACAACCCTTAAATTTTTTATAGTGTAAAATTAAATAAAAGTTGAATTTCAAATTACATATATTTTGAATTAATTACATAAAATAAAGTTGTGAATCAAGTCATTATTTTTAATAAAATGTTTATTACTTAAATTTCATATTTGGGCCCAAAAGAATCTACACCCTAATAGTAGAAAGTTGTGAATCAAGTCATTATTTTTAATAAAATGTTTATTACTTAAATTTCATATTTGGGCCGAAAAGAATCTACACCCTAATAGTAGAGGAGAAACTTCTAAAATAATAAATTAATAAAAAACATTAAAATATATATAAATAAAAAAACTCATCAAAACATGAATATTGTATCATTAACATAGATTCATTACATCGAAAGGTGTATATCTATTGACAATGGGCACAATTAATGATTTTTTAATCTTATTTAACCTTAAACCCTAATTTGATGGCTATGTATTGAAGACGCTGGCATATTCTTAGTCGTCCTCCAAAATCAATGGATCAGATTTATTGCTCATAACTTTCTTGCATTTATCAAGGCATCCGTTAACATGTTTGCTTTTTAACATTTACCTAATCACATTAAAAGATCATTGTAAGGATATGTAATTGCCAAACATTTCATATTACCACAAAGGAATTACCACAAATATTTTATATTGAAGACACATGTTCTTAGTATATTAAAAACACGCATTCTCAGCTGCTACCTTTCGACGTTCTCAACCTCGAGTTAACGGCTATGATAATTTTAACCAATCTATCAAACACAAACACCCAAAAAGATCAAATTTCATCTTTGTGCTTCCAAATGTCTTTTTGCTTCCAATTTGCCCAGCGTAGCTAAGTTTGCACGCCATTTAAAGAATACATAATATCGACGTAATTCAACAATCGCCGTTTCTTCCCGTCGAATTATATATTGGAACACTTCTTGATGCTTAGGCGTCCAGTCCTCTACAAAATCCAGAAATTCCACTGGACAATTCCTTAGAGCTGCAGAAACCAAAAGAGATGTCGAAGGAGTAAAGATATTGGCATCTATGCAACGGATAACTTCATCAAAAATCTCCATGATCCCCGGATCTATTGCTACAAGGCGTCCCAATATCTATTGCTAGAAGCTGGAGCAGGAGGAATTGAAATACTGTACTAAATAATAATAATCACCACCTGCTATATCTCTCTACTCTTCGTGCACTGAACTATTTACATTTATACAGGGTTACACGGATTCTCTTGACCTTCCGCATCTCAAAGTTCCTTCTCAACTTCCTTCTCGTAATAATATTATGAAATAAAATAGCGATAATGATTTAAAAAATATTTAAGATTAGATAAGTTAATATAGGTTATAATTTTTTATGTTTAGGGTCATGAAATGTTGAAACGCTGCATAAATGGAAAAAAATATATAATTTTTCTCCTAGCTAAAAAAAAATGTTTATAATTTATTGATAAAAACAAAACTCTAAGATATCATAAGTTTGGAGCAATCCTAAAAGTTGAAATGCTGACATAAAGAAATGAAAATAATTAGAATATAACTTTTTTTTTGTCAGCAAATAATTTTTTTTTTAATTTATTGATAAAAACGAAACTATGAGATATCTTAAGTTTGGAGCATTCCTAAAAGTTGCAATGTTGGCATAAAGAAATGAAAAAAATTAGAATATAACTTTTCCTCCTCCCTAAGATTTGTTTTTGTATAATTTATTGATAAAAACTAAATTATAAGATATTAGAAGTTTGAAGCATTTCTAAAATGTTGTAATATTTTTTTTTTATAGAGGAACACCTTCAGTAACTACTAACATAACTATATCAAAGATCAATATAATGATGTTTTTACGTGGTAAATTCTCTACCGGGAAACATTGACGGCCCCAACCAACATGGCTATTTGGAGTAGTTTATTAATGCAAAAGAAAAAGATTACACGCGAGAGCTTTTACAATGGATTTTTTCACAATCGATCATCGGAAAATGACCCTCCATGCTCTTCAAGTAGAGATCATGGACCAATCGGGTGTTAAGCCACAGATCAATGAACGTTAAAATCGAGGAGAATATGAACCGTCAGAACACTCTATGTCGGGAACATATCGTGACCGTCAAATTTCCTAACTACAAATACATACTAAAGAAACACACTAAGAAACACATTTTTTCCGAACAAGACATTAGACCAAGTAGATCTTAACTAACTGCTAAGTGTCTAAATATCCTAACATCCACCCTTAAGAACAACTTGGGATAGGATTGAAGGATTTACAATAGTGACACAATAGGAGAAGGAAGGAGGCATTAGAGCCTATACCCCTTTGATGACAACTTCCTGAACTCCTAACATAGATCAAAGTTTCGAAAACTTTGCTTCTATACGAGACTTTGTGAAACTGTCTACAACTTGATCTTCTGTAGGGAAAAAGAGCACTTCAATAACTTGATCATGAATGAGCTTTTTGATGAAGTGCATGTGTAGCTCGATGTGTTTGTTGTACAGATGTTGAACTGGGTCTTTGACGAGCTTGATGGCAGTCTGATTGTCGCACCAAAGGTTGGCCAGATGGTGCTCCTAGAATCCAAACTCTGAAAGAATCTATCAAATCCATAAGGCTTCCTGACTTGCATTTATAGTTGCTCGATTCTATGCTTCTGCTGAAGAAAGTGAAACAGCCTGTTGTTTCTTAGAGGCCCAAGTGACAGGTCCTGAAGCAAGGATAAAAGCATAACCTGAAGTAGAGTTCCAATGATCAGGGTCGTCGACCCAATCTGAATCAGTGAAACCAACGAATAAAGGAGACCCCCTTGAACTGCAATATATCCTGGACTGAACTGTACCACGAACATAGAGAAGTATCCTTTTAGATTATTTCCAATGGCTTTCATGGGGTGTTTACATTTACTAGGCAACAAGACCAACAACAAAGGAAAGATCATGACGGGTATGGGTCAAGTATAAGAGGCTACCAATTAACTAACAGTACAAGGTGGCATCAACTTCAAGAGAAGTGCAGATGGCAACAAACTTGAGTCCAGGCTTGGAGGGAGAAGGGGATGGTTTACAATCGTCCATGTGAAAGTGATGAATAAGGTCAGAAACATACCTAGATTGGGAAAGAAAAATTCCTTCATTGGTTTGCAAAAATTTGAGGCCAAGGAAATAGTGCAAAAAGCCTAAGTCTGTCATTTCAAATTTCTTCTTAAGGCTGGATTTTACATGGTTTAGAAGTTTTGAGTCACTACCAATAAGGATAAGGTCATCAACATAAAGGACAAGGATTATCAGATGGATTCCTACTTGTTTGGCATAGACGTTAGGATCATAATGACATCTAGAGAATCCAATGGTAATAAGAAAGTTGTCCATTTTGGCATACCAAGCTCAAGGAACCTGCTTGAGACTATAAAGAGATTTCTTAAGGAGACAAACAAGGCTAGAGTCATTCTGGACATAGCTAGGAGGTTGTTCCATGTAGATTTCTTCATGCAGATCTACATGCAAAAAGGCAGATTTAACATCCATCTGATGGGCCTCCCATTTATGTGAGGTAGTAAGGGAAAGAACAAGGCAGATAGAATTCATTTTGGCTATAGGGGAAAATGTTTCATTATAGTCAATTCCCTCAACTTGGGAAAATCCTGTGGAAACTAACCAAGCCTTGTGTCTTTCAACACTTCCATGTGATGCATACTTAGTTCTGTAGACCCATTTACATCTGACAAGTTTTCTTCCTTTTGGAAGAGGTACAAGATCCCAAGTATCGTTTTCCATTAAAGAACGATACTCTTAATTCATTGATGTATCCCAATCTGGATGACCTGAAGCTTTTGAAAATGTCTCTGGATCATGAGTCTCTAAAACTTGAGCCAAAAGTGAAGAGGTTTGCTGGAACTGTGAATGTTTCTGACATTGATATGAAGGATCATCGATAATATCACCAGTTGCTTCTCGTGTTGAATAAACCCATCTAGGAAGCGGTGGAGCTGGAGCTGGTGCAAGTTCAAGTTCAAAGGAATCATCTTGAGGAAGGTGAGAATGTAGAGGTGGATTTTCATCCTCATTGCCATCATATGAATAAGAAACTAAAACAGAAGAAGGGACAAACGCTGAAGATGAATCGCAGGCCATAGAAGGCAAAAACACTGAATTAGGATCGTAGGACAAAGAAGGCACAAATGACGTATTAGGCTCGTAGGCCAAGATATTTTCATCAAATTTAACATCTCTTATAATAATAATTTCATTACAATGTGGTTGAAGAATTATATAACCTTTGACATCCTCAAATTAACCAACAAATATGCACTTCTCAATTTTAGGTTGCAATGTTTTCCTTTTCTCATCAAGAATGTGAGCCCATGCTATATTGCCAAATACACGAAAGTGACTTACATCTAGTTTAATTTTAGTCCAAGCTTCTTCTGGTGTTATATTTTTAAGAGACTTTGTGGGAGTGCAATTTACTATGTAATTTTCATAGTTGATGGCTTCCACCCAATACGTTAGACTTAATCCCTTAGATTGGAGCATACAATTAGCCTGTTATTTTAATGTGCAGTTCTTTCTCTCAACAACACCATTTTGTTGTGGTGTATATGGAATAGTGTGTTTCATTTGGATGCCCTATCTACTGCAGTAACTTGTAAAATAATTGTTCACATATTCACCTCCATTATCTATTCTTAAACTTTGAATTTGATATCCAAATTGCTTTTCTATAAGGTCCTTTTAGGCCAAAAAATTCGCTCTTAAGTTTTAAGAAGTAAACCCAAGTACGTCTGGAAAAGTCATCAATGAGAGTTAAGAAATACTTGCACCTGGAAAAAGAAGGAGAAGAAAGTGGATCACACAAATCACTATGAACAAGCTGCAAAGGGCCTGATGTGTGCCAAGAGGCATGTTTGTCAAAATTGTCCCGAAGATATTTGTCGAGAATGCAACCAGAACAGACACCATATCTGCATGAAACATGAGGAAGACTAGTCACCATATGTTGATTACATATTTTCTATAATGGGTGATAATTTAGATGACTAAACCTCCCATGCCAAATTTTGCTCAAGTCATCACTATGAGCAACAAAAAATGATGAAAAATATGATTGTTATCACTGAAATCTTGTCCGCAAATGGTTACAGGAATCCAACATCTCCAAACACCTATCAAGTCATCCATGGACCAAAAATGCATTTTCAAAAGGCTGAAAACTATACAACCAGTTATAAAATAAGCATGCGCTAAGACTACACAGGAAGCGCATGCACATGCACCATCCAGAAATGCAAGAAAATCCCACATGCACACGATGAACGACTGTGGATGCAAAAAACTACACAACCCTCTGAACGATGCATTTATGATTGTGGTCGGCCTTCCACCCACTTCTAGTTCATCTTCCAAGTCGATTTGACACCCAAATCTCGGATGAATCCGACTGGGGGGCTGGTCAAAGACCTAAGGGTGCCCTAAAGGGCCTCTTGTTCACACTAAAGACTGGTTGAATAATGCCTCAAAGATTTTCTATAAAAAGAGTCCATGGGTGCACTATATTTTGAAGGAATTCATTTGTATTTTTATGCTGTCTATATTCTCTTGGAGGATCCTCTTTCCTTTCCAAGAGCATACAAACATCATTTCATTTGAGCTATTCACATCACCTCTTGAGTGAATGAGCTTTGGATTTCTTCACCATTTCCTTCAAGTTTTCTATTTGTAATAAGAGCTCAATATTTGGGGGTTCAAGAGCCCTCCCTTGGAGGAAGAGGACACCCATAAGTCTCCCTTTCTCTTCAGTGTTTTCTTTCCACTAATACAATCATTTGCATTAGTGACATGAATGTTGTTTTTTTTTTTCTAATGTCCTTATACACTCTAGTTTAGTTTCTTTTATTGTTCTTATCTTAGCCTTTTTGTTTATTTCCTATGCTCGATGTTTTTAATGCTTGCATCCACTATTGTCTTGCCTAGCTAACTCAACTGGGCTTGTAAGAGTCTTGATTTTGCTCATTTAGGTGACGAAAGAGATGCAAAAAATTTTACCCTAAGTGTAAACTTGTACAACCTGGTAATATCATCAACAATTCCAGTTGCAAGAACATGTTTAGGATATTTTAGATCCTTGATTACAACTTGGTGCTCGGTGAAAACTTGACGGTTTTACCTTCACCTGAATTAATGATTTAATATACTAATAGAAGGTTACAAGAAATAATTGGAACACATAATACATCATTGAAATGACCATTTTCTACTTGAACTAATCCAGAGCCTACAACACGAAGAGATCTATCATCACCAACAAATATTTTCTTGGTATTGCATTCATTTAAAGAGGAAATTATGTCTTTATCCTTAGCCATATGATAAGATGCTCCAGAATCAATAAGCCGCTCGTAAAAAGAATAAGTAGAGGTTGTATTGAAGGAGAAACTAGAAGCAGAAAGTGCATGTCCATCAGAAGAAGAAGAAGTAGCAGAATCAATATTGATGTTGTGCTTATTCATTGTTGTTTCTAAAGATGCCATCTTCTTGAAAAATTTGGACTCAGTATGACAATATTTATCATAAAAGTTGCAATGTCTATTAGTCTTCTTATTTTTATATTTTTCTCATTTGTCACCATTAGGAGAGGAAGTTGTCTGAGTGGGTTTCGGACCCTTATGTTGCTTGGTGTTGTGGTGAGGATGTTTCTTCTTGGGATTCTTAGGTTTATATTTCTGATAGATGGCTAAGGCTTTGTTGGAGGTACCTGCAGTGTTGATCACTCTTAGTTGTACAAGCTTATCTTGCTTTCTAATCAAAGCATCACAAAAGGACTTAAGAGTGGGGTTTTGATAAGTTGTCCCTAGAGCCTCTTTCATGGCATAAAATGTAGATACAAACACATAATATGCACTACCTAGCTTAGAAAGAATAAGATAGATGCAATGCTCTTCATCCATATTTATCTTACATTCTTCACATAAAATTTTGAGTGTTTTAAACTTAGATAGATAGTCTTTAATACAAGAAAAATCACTTGGACTTAAAGTCAGTAATTGATTTTCTAACTATTGTGCTCGAATAATATTGTGTTTACCAAACACAGATTCAATATTTTACCAAGCTTCATTGGATTTATCAATTTGTTGAAGGTGGAACCTTAAATCAGAAGAGGCAGACATTCTGATTAGTCTTTTTGAAATATGAATAGTGGTGTACCCAAGGAACGCGACAGTCTTCTTAAATCTGAACAGTGGTGTGTCCAAGGAACGTGACAGGCTGGTATTGTTAACGGTTTTCCCTATACCCTTTGTTAATTTAAAATGAATTTAGTCTTTCCTCTGTTATTACCTCATTGCTTAACTATCTAGATTTTGAGGTCGCACACTCTTGTGATGGTTAAATGATTTTTATTAAAATTTTTAGGATTTGGTACATTCTTGTGTGATGAATGTAATCTGGATCATCTCGCACATAAGCTTATAATTGTCTACCAAATGTCTTGTATCTTATTAAGTGCATCCTCTAGTGAGCCCAATAATAGAAGTTATTTTGGTTGCAAAAAGAAAATATTGATTCATGGGGGCATTGATTTAGGTTGCAATTTGATAGTTTAGATAGATTTTTATCACTGATAGTTCATTGAAACTTCATTGATTATGTGCTAAATCTAGTTCCTGTTGAAATTAGCATACTTTACTTTGAATCCCACACTTGCAAATGTTTTGATAAGTGGCTAAATAATGATGAATGGATATAGTTTGATGTCTCGTGTGCACCCCTTTCATTGGATCCTTGGTTTGAAAAATCTATTACTTTGTGCAAACAATCTTTTTCATTTCCAATTGGGGACATCAGGTGTTAGCTAAAAAATTTAAACATTTATTCTTGGATGTATTATTGAATGGATATAAGGGCAATTCTTGAGTTATGGTTCATGCTAAGAAAAATTTTAGGATCTTGAGACTTAGTTGGTAAGTTCACTAATCTAGTTTTATATATCGTCAATGCACCTTTTTGAGTTATTGCAACTTTGATAAAATTGATCTACGCCTTAAACCTTAAGCGCCTTTACGTGAAGAATAAAACAAACCCAAGTGGTTTATGCATTAATAAAAATATCAGTTGATTTATTGCTTAAGCATATTGAACTTCTTGTGGGTTCCTTGGATGATTGTATAATTCGACTCTTCCTTACATGCTCCTAGAAGATATTTTTGGAGTGGTATAGTTATGCTACCTGAGATTAAGTGGAGTTGCACTCTTGATTTATTTATCCTTGTGATTAGCCTATTCTCCTTACTCGCCTTGTTGCTTAGAAAATGATAGGGTTAGTAAAATATCCTATTGCGCCTTTAAATGTTGTTGAGGTGTGATTGAATGTGGTGATTAGACCTTTCACGTGCAATGAATTGATGATGTAATGAATCATTGTTTAGATGTTAGACTTCTTTCGTGAATTGAAATTTATGTGACATATGTTTGTGTTTATGTGATTGGAATCTCATGCTATGAATATATCTGATAATTTCTCTTCGCTTTGGATTTAATGTGATGTATGATGGTGATGCAATTAGTTGGAATACTTGTGTGTCATGCATTAGATGTAATGTATGATGATAATTTGATGATGACCCTTACACTTGAATAATTGATGTTTAGGTTGTTGGATTGATCTAGTTGATGATGTTGATTTACCTTAGTCAGCTTGGAATTGATTGTGAGGGTGGGATGTAGACACCTCCCTGTTCCTCAAAACAATCACTAACCTTGAGACCTTAAATCGTTAAAATAAATTGGAACCTGGGCTTGAGCGTTGCTTATGTGTCCTGGAGGTCCTAACCTTGCAGGGTAGGTTGGGTGGGAAGTATATTATGTGTTTCTTGCGATTATCTTTATGATCCTTATGTTATCGTTATGTTTTCTCATGCTATCGTCGTGTTATTTGATGATTGTCCTTATGAGAAGAGTTGAGTGATTATGATTCGTATTGTTTATGTGTCATTATTAATTATAGAATGCAGTGATGTTGGGCTGCTATTTATTTTTTTTAATGCATTGATATGCGTATCATTATTCATGGTGAGGATGTGTTGGTTTTGTGTCATGATTGATTGTTAATGTATTAATATTGTTTCGTTAATTTATTGGATGATGTGTTGATGATGTTGCTTTTAATTGTGAAGTATAAATATCTGAATGAAAAAAAATATATATTGTTGTATGTTTCTTTTGTTTTCATAATGTTGGGGCTGTTACATATGGTATCAGAATGGTTTAAACCCTAGGATTGTGGATTGTCATGCCTCTCGCTGTATTAAACCCTTGATTAATAACATATCGCTGATTAAAATTTTAACATGTTCGTATCGGTAACCCAGGTTATAATATGTCGGGGAGGTGGATGATGTGGTGCTAGGGGAAGAAGTGCGATGCCTCCAGTAGCATCCACGCTAATGAGGTCTAAACCCCATGGAGAATAACAAGTCATGAGACAGGAGATGATTGATGAAAGGGATGTGGTTGGTCTCATGAATTCCTTTCAGAGGATGTCAAAGGACTTGATTAACCATATATGTAGAAATGAGGCGAGGGGACCTATACCCCCCTAAGGGTCCACAATGCACACCAACCAGTACTGGCAGTGTTCACAGACAACTCGAGAAGGTCAAGCTTCCAGAGTTCTTCGTGCCATAGACAACGTAGCTGCCGAGGCATGGTTGGAGAGTATGGCAATATTCTTCGTGCTTTGTGGTTACAACCTCCAACATGGAGGTCCAAATGACAATATTTTCATCCTAAGGGAAGTGTTCTTATCTGGTCAAAGATGCTCCTACCTCAACTAAGCATGGTTGTTGAAGCTTTGTTATGGGAACGGTTCTGGGAGAAGTAATTGTCAGAGGAATTCATTGAGTGACAGCCCGATGAGTTCAACACCTTATGACATGGTGGTCGTACAGTGTCATATTATGAGACCAAATTATGGAGATACTTTAGTATGCACCACATATGAACACAGAGAAGTTGAAGGTTAGCAAGTTCGTTTTTGAACTTAACTACATCTTTTGTGTGAAGGTGAAGATCTAAATGCCTTGGACATTGCATGATGCAGTCCAGTAGGCCTCATAGCTCAGGAAGAATTGACCCACAGAAGTTAGGGATGGAATCCTACAAGACTGTCTGGAGTGATGACATCTGGTGCCCAACAACATCATACGCCAGCCAAACAACACATATTGGTATCAAGATACATCTATAGGACCCTTTTTCAAGACACCACGACTACACATTCCTTAGCAGAGGAATCCCTATAGGGGACCATCGCATCAACAACATATCTTCTAACAACCCCAGTTTTGGCTTGTCAGCAGAATAGACTAGATATTCTACTTTGGTCTCAGGAGTACTGGACCAGTGATCCAAAATGGATCCAGGAAGGCTTAAAAATCAAAGTTCCTGGAATGAGATGAAGCCAATGACATTGCGTCCATATCGTCGTGCTAATTCCGACCATGTAATGTTTTCCTCAAATGGACATTGTATGTCAAAGTTATCATCTTTTGATCAAAATCCCAAACATGTAAAAATTCAACTAGTCAAAGTCAACTCTGACGTCAGTCATACGACATGTGACATCAGCATGACTTTATAATGATGCCATCATGATAACATGATGTTAGCAAGAGGTGACACGTGCCATGTAGATTCAACATTTTTGGGCCGAGTTGGCACTATACGGATTTGATATGTGTCATGGTACAGATGACATGTGGCAGTCCATACATGACGTGTCCCAATGATAGGCTGACACATGGCAATACTGATGATAGTTGGGTTGTATGGATGCTAATGTGACAGGGTGATTGGGTCATATAAACGTGACATGGCACAACACGTGGTTGTACGAAAGATGATGTGGAAAGTGACTGGGAAGGTGACAGGGTTGTAAATAAGATGATGTGGCAGCTGACTATTTTGTACGACAGTGATGTGGCAGGATGAATGGATGTTGACTGTGTTGGTACCAACTAATCTGAGGGTGACATGTGGTCCAATAGGAGGGAGACATGTGGCACCCTGTATTTTTCAAATGAAAACTAGTTCAAAAATTTGTTATGGGTCATGGGATTTGAACCCTTGACCTCACAGAATCAGCAATGACTTAACACCAAGGTACTAACCAACTCAACTATATGTGTTTCTTGGTTTGTAATCGATGCATTTTATTTTTGAATTAGCAGTGGGGATGTATAGGGTATAAACCTTGGTCAACAGGGGCTATCCCTGACTGACCAGAGGATAGAGACCAGGACTAACCGAATGCACACAAGGAGATTGGGGCTTGGCCACATGGGTTGTAGCCATAGGACCAAGAGACTATTCTAGAGGGGGCCAACATGCCAGCACCAACCCTCATCCATGTGGCATGCGCATATGACCAGGAGCCCATATTTTGGGGGATGCACCTAATAGTTTCCAATTTTTGGGTTTTTAAACCATATTATATGATTTCAATTTATTTTTAGCCTGTTTTTGGGAGATTTAGGACATTTTTGGGAGATCGAGAGCCCTTTTTGAGGCCATATCTCGGGAAGAATTTGGGAGGATGTTACCAACTGCAAATATATATAAAATAGAGGTTCATGGTAGCCTGAGGGAGGTTCAAAGAAGGATAAATTTTGAGGAATTTGACACTCAAAGCCATTTTTATGTAGGGAAGCCATTGAGGAGAGTAACTTTGCAGGCCATTTTCGAGATCTTTGCTCAATCGTTTTTAGTGTCGTTAGTTGTGTTGGGTTCTTGAGGTATAGTAGAACAAAGTTAAACCAGTTTGTAATCCATTTGACACCTTTTTGATGTACTTTTGAATCTCTAAAGAGAAATAATAAATCCTCACCGACTAAGACAAAGGCCTGGAGACGTAGGCGATATTGCCGAAATTTGTTAACAACTTTGCTATCATGGTTTGTTGATTATTTGTGCTTACTTTCATATATGAATATCTTAATATCGCTGCCATGTTAATTCATTGGTTCTTCCTCTTTCTTTCATTTCCTAAATGGTTAATGCACTCATGTTTTAAAAACTTAACCATAGTCATTTAAAATATCTTTATGGATCAAGTGGTATCAGAGTAGGTTGACGGTTGGTTTTTGAGTTTGCATGATTACCAGGGAAAATTTGAATCATGGTGAAGGCGATCTTGTCGAAGAGAATCCTTAGATTGGATCGATAAAGAGGACTTCTCAAAGGGAGAAGATGGCATCAGAAGAGGGACTTTATCATAATGAGATAGACTTTCAAAAGAGATTTTTCTCCATGTCAAAGATGGTAAAGGTTTTATATGATGATTAATTAGAACGGAAGGGACCGATTCTAGGTGAATATTCAAAATCCAAAATTGAAGAAGGAGAGGATCCTCCTAAACCTCCTCCTTCATCTCCTTATTCTCCATCAACTTCTTCTTCTTCAAGTACAAGTTCCAAATCCACCGTAATAAAAAATTCCCCTAAACATAAACATGATATGCCTTTACTTAATCTTGATCTGAAGTTTGAATTACCCATGTTTTATGGTGAAGTCAATGCAGAGATCCTTGATAACTAGGTTGGATAGATGGAAGTTTATTGCAGTGTGCAAAAAATCAAAGATGAGGCAACTCAAATCAAACTGGCATCACTTCAACTTGTAGGCACAACACTCATCTGGTGGCAAAGCGAGTTGCAAAATGGGACACAACAAGTGGGTAATGTATTTCCATCACGGAAAGTTATTTTTTCTGCACTTAAAAAGCAATTTTATCCTTTGGGTTATAAAGAGAAGGATTTAATTGAATGGCAAGGTCTTAAACTAAGAAAGGGACAAACGATGCAAGAATAAACAAATGAATCTCGTAAGATGGAATTAATGTTATAAATTCCATTACATACCCAAGAAACTCTTATGAAGTATATAGGAGGTTTACCTACAGATATTCGTAACATTGTATTTATGTTTGGACATACTAATATTGATGAGGTTTATGTTCAAGCAACATACATTGAGGTAGGGAAAATAGGATTTGGTGTATCAGGGGAATCATCTTTCAGAAAAGAGGACAAAAGGAAGTGGAATGGAAAGAAAGAGAATTCAGTGACAAGAAAGGAAGAGAATCTCTCTTGCAAGCATTGCAATAAACAAGGGAGTGATGATGACCATTGCTGGAAATTCCATCCCGAGAAGAGACCAAAATGGTTCAAAGAGAAAAAAGAGAGGAAAATGGTTACACCAGCAACATGACCAATAGATTTGGGATCAGATTCATATGATGAGTCTAAAATCACAACAGTTGGTTTGACAGGTAAAATTGGTGATGGATATGATTCTAGAAGTAAATTGTTTTACATAAGGGTCATGATGAAGCATACTAAGATCGACACATTGATAGATAGTGAATCTAAATCTAACTTGATTTCATAGGAAGTGGTTAAAAAATCGGGATTAAACACTCTAATGCTTCATAAAACTTACTCACTCAAATGGATAAGCAACAATCATAAATTGCACATAACAAAGAAATGCACTTTAAATTGCAATTTCATCAAGGTTTGCACATGAGGTGACATGTGATGTGGTGCCACTCAATGAATGTGGAATGGTCTTAGGCAGTCCTTATTTGTATGATCACAAAGAAATATTCTACAGGGAACAAGATCAATATCACTTAATCAAAGAAGGAAATGAATATGGTGTACATGCTCATCATTTAAAAGAAAATCAATCTCTTCAAACAATGGAACAATTAAGGAAGGCAACTTATGCAATCAACACACCTATAATTGTGCCAAATCAAGCAATTTATCTTAAGCATGAATTTGAGATGATTGTAGAATGTAAGTTCAATCATACTTTACTTCAAGATAAGCTAATGTTGTGCAAGTACTACAAAAATATTAGCTCATTTTCAGTCATATTTCTGATGTTATCATTACTAATTTTTTCAACGTGGATGGTAGTGGCTTTAGTAAGATGTGGCAGGGTACAAGTGGATAACAATATGATGTTAGCTATCATGGTTGTTTTTCAATTAATCTTGATGAGACAGGTGCACGGGATAGATTCTAAAGACAAAGAATAAGTGGGGTGGTATATCCTACACTTGATGACTGTTTAGTATCCTTTTGGATGACCAAAAGGTCTTAGTGGGGAGGCATGATCCAAAATGGATCCAAGAAGGCCTAAAAATTAAAGTTCTCAGAATCAGACGAAACCAGTGCCATTGTGTATGTCTCTTTGCACTCATCCTGACCATATAATGTTTTCCTCAAATGGAAACCATATGAAAAATTTATTGCGTTTTGATCATATTCCCAAACAAGCAAAAAATCAACTAGTCAAAGTCAATGATGATGTCAGCAGAACAACAAGTGACTTCAACATGACATCATGATGATGACATGGTGTAACGAGGAGGTGACATGTGTCATGTAGATTTGACATTTTTGGGCTGAGTTGGCACTATATAGATTTGAAACGTGTCATTGTATAGATGACATGTCGCAGTTCGTACATGATGTGGCCCAATGACAAGCTGACACATGGCAGCACGGACGAAAACTAGGCTATATGGATGATGACATGGCAGGGTGACTAGGCCATATGGACATGAAGTGGCACAACATGTGGTTGTACGAAAGATGATGTGGCAAGTGACTGGGCAAGGGACAGGGTTGTAAAGAAGATGATGTGCCATTTGAATGGGTTGTACAACGATGATGTGGTAGGATGATTGGATTTTAATTGTGCTACTGATTGTGATGGTACGAACCAATACAATGATGACACGTGGCCCAATCAGAGGGAGCCACGTGGCACCCCATATTTTTCGAATGACAACTAGTTCAAAAAAATTTCATGCGTCTGGGGATTCGAACCCCTGACCTCACTGAATGGGCAATATATTAACACCAAGGTACTAACCAACTCAGCTATACATGTTTCTTGCTTTGTAATCGATGCATTTTATTTTTGTATTAGCGGTGGAATTGTATAGGGGATAAGCCTTGATCGGCAAAGGCCAGCCCTGACCGACCAAGGGCTGGAAACTAGGACTAACTGAATGCATTCGAGGAGATTGGGGCTTTGCCACATGGGTCGTAGCCACAGGACCATAACACTACTCCAAAGGGGGCCAACGCACTAACACTAGCCCTAGGCAACATGGCAGGGCACATATGACCGAGATCCTAAATTTTGAGGGTTGTGCCTGACATTTCCCATTTTTGGGTTTTAAAACCACATTATATGATTTATTTTATTTTTAGCCTGATTTTGGGAGATTTTGGTCATTTTTGGGAGATCTGTAGCCCGTTTTGAGGCCATATCGGAGGAAGTTTGGAGGATGTTACCAACTATAAATATATATAAACCAAAGGTTCTTAACAACTTGAGGGAGGTTCAAAGAAGGAGAAATGATGAGGAATTAGACAGTCAAATCCATTTAATGAATTTCAATGTAAAAGTGTGTTAGAGGGTATAAGACAATGTGTTATGAAGTATTAATTAATGTGTTTATAGGCGATATGTGTTAGTGCGTTACAAGTTTGGTTTGTAAATGATGGGTGCAAGTTAGAATATTAAGGGATATTTGTTGATGTATGAGAAGGATAGTGTGTTAGGGTGTATGGATTGATGGTTATATGTGTTAGGAGGCATGGGCCATTAGTTTTACAATGAGTAAGAGTTACTATATTAATGGTATATGGGTTAGTGCTTTAAGGTTTGGTGTATTAAGAGGTATGATTTAGTGTGTTTGGGGTCATATCATGCTAAGGGGTGTAATTCAACGTTTTATGAGGTTAGTGCATTAATGGGTACAAGATGTTAGGTAATTAGTGTGTTATTGGGTAAAATTTAGTGTTTTATAAATATTTAGTACAATGTATGCAATTAATGTGTTTCAAGGTACAATTTAAATTGTTATAGGGAACAATTATTTTTTCTATCGTCCCACTTCCACAGCATGCTGCTATATTATTATAAAGAGAAAATCATGGTGTATCATTTGTTGCAAATTTTAGGTGCTATGAGAAACTACATTTGTGCCAACAACAAAAAAATGGCACTAAAATGTGGCAACAAATGGCACTAAAATGTGCCAACAACAAAAAATGACACTAGTTTATAGAAGAGACACTACAACTTTGCAAAGTTTTAAGTCTCAAATTTATGATGCTTTATGCCTTGTTTGTCGCTATCAACAATGAAAATACAAAAATATTTTTTTCACTCAATTGCGGTTACCCTTGAAGGTCACTTAATAAATCATGTTCAGACTCTTTATTTTATACTTTAGAGTATATCCACATTATTTTTCTAGTTAGAGTATCCCCGTCTTATTTATATAGTTCCCTAGTGGAAACCAACTTTATAATTATATATAATAATTCATGGAGAAGGTTGAGGTGGTTTGAAAAGATGGTTGGGAGGTAGGTCTTTCACTCTCCCCACTCAGGTTCAAATCCTCAATGAGACCTTCACCTGTTGTGATAAAGCTAGAAGGATGGGCACCCCCAATGAGTGAGACCACCCTCATTGGTGTGTCTTTGAACATCTCGGTCCTTGCTAAGTTATAAGTTTCCTTCTAAGCTTTCAATTGTGCTTTTTTGGCACTAGCCTACTGTTTATAGTGACAATTAATTGGAATTGAACCTAGGCCTTGCCCAGGTAATCCCAACTAGTTACAAATTCACCTAGATTGAAAATAATAATAATAATAATAATAATAATAAGTCATGGAGAATTTGTATCAATAATATAACAATACATTTATATATAATTTTAAATTCCCCTACTCTGAATTTTTTTCCTAGGAAAACTTCATGGGAAAATCAAAGGGATGCTTCCTCATATTCATACATGGCTTCCCTAGTAAACCCAAGGATAAACTAGTGCCCCTAAACCCAAATGATTTTAATGAAACACCTCTAACACAAAACTAACCAAATTTTTAACAATATTGGCAACAACTTATTAAATGGATATCTTGAAATTCCTAAGCAAATTTATTTATGGTTATACTAAAATAAATATTAAGAAAGTAAAACACCCTTTGTATTAGATTATTTTTACTATTGGAACTTAATCAAGGTAAGAGATTACTTACATTTATTTATAATGTTATTTTGATGTTCAAAAAACATTATGACAAGCATTCCAAGATCAATATAGTTTTGATGACTTGGAATGTTAGGAAGTTTGGTATTATGATAGATATTTTAAAATGGATATGTAATTAGGGTACAAACACAACCTTTTTGGTGTCACAAAAGTGACATTCTTTTATGCCATGGTGTTTGGGCGATTTGTCAACAACCTTTATGGTGCCACAACTGTGAGATATTATTTTATGGCATGGTGTTTTGGGGATTGTCCAATGTCGAGTATCAATATGTAGTTCATGAGAATTAGTTCTAATTTTAACAATATTGATTCTCTTTTTAAGGTAGTCATACTTTTGATCTTTAAGAATAGGGTTAACCACCTCCTTATAATATCTTAATTTTTTTTAATCCTCCTCTAATTTTTTATCGCGCCATAGATTCTCCTTGAATTTTGCTTGAACAATATTTTTAATATCATCAATATTCTAGAGATGTTCTGCACAATAAATTTTTCTTTTATTCCCCAATGATTTATCCAAGACTAATTTTGGAGAGCTTCTTGTTATCCATGTTGTTTACTTCATTCTTGTACATTAAGTACTTAATCATAGTTGTGCTCTCAATAGAGGAAAGACTCACTTTTATAAAAAGCATAAGATAAAGTGTATTACCATTAAATCTTATATAATGAATTTTAATAATTATATAAAAATCATTTATAAAAACTCATAAATATATTATTTAACAATTCATTAAATTCACAATAAACTATTAATTGAAATATTTCATATTTGAAAGAATATATCATATGTGTAACTTAACCCTCACATGATAATAATTTATGACACAATAATAACGGATAACTAGTATTTCATATTTAAAATAATATATCATATGTATAACTTAACCCTCACATGATAATAATTTATGACAATAATAACGGATAGATCATTGAGCACAACGCATTCACATTTTATAGTTTGGTCCCCAAAACTTTACTAAAATAATTATTTATAAGAAAAAGACCATAAATGGGTCACTTGGTAAGACCGATTTATGAATCTAATGCTAAAACTATTTATTCGAAACTTGTTAAGTAAATAATGAACTTGCTAAAATTATTTATTCAAAACTTGTTAAGTAAATAATGAATTTGAATAGATAAATTTCTTCCCCATTACAACCAACGGAAGCCACGCATAATATGCACACTGAAATCCAAGTGAAATTGAGTTTTCTTTGCAAAGGTGTTGTTGGATGGAGTGTAACTTAAAAGTCGTGCTAAAATAATTTATTATACATGAATACATTTATTTTTGTTTAGAAGATACAGCCAAATGTTTTATACAATATATGGAATAAAATTGGGTTCTTAATGTATTTAACAAATATTAATAATTTAAAATAAAATAAAAAAAATCAAGACTTGTACTAAAATTGTTTTAGTTTAAACCTTTTATGTTTCAGTTTTTTTTTTTGGGATATTATTTTTAAGAAATTAATCTTCTTTTTTATGTTGATGTTCTTATCGCAAGAATTTCAGTGATTTTTGCTCGAATAGGAATATCACTATTACTACTAATAAGACTAAGATCATGATTATCAAATCCAATAAGATCACTTATGATACCTTTGTGTATGACAACAACAACTCAGAGGAATTGATATTCACCACAAGCTGGAATTATAGCATTGAGAAAAAGATTATTAGCAGATGGAAAACTTATTATGGGC
>JASDQU010102965.1:321331-335925 GCA_032191745.1 Picea mariana
AAAATGGCCCCGGAAGTTAAAACCTGCTAAAAATAGTAAATTGCCAAAATGGCCAGAAAAATGTTTTGAGCCATTTAGAAAATGTGGGTGCCCCCCGATATCCACCTGGATCAATTGCATCCTTGTTCATGCTCTTATGTAGTACCTATCTCTATCCAAAACCAAAAGGTTGGTTGACGATTGTGCCTGATGTCTCGAACACAGTGGACTGGTGCTCGTCCCGATGGTTATTCACCATGGTCATGAATCCTGTGGGCCTTTCCGCTTCTAAAATGGTAGAGTGTCCTATTGACTTAGTTGTTTTGGCCTTTTCAACTAGACAGTATTGCTGGTATGGTGGCTCTCCACCTTTCCAATGCCCATCTCTGATTGATCGTAAAGATATTTTAAATGACTATGGTTAATTTTTTAAAACATGACTACATTAACCATTTAGTAAATTGAATAAAGAGGAATAATAAATGATATAAAACATCATAAATACTAAGATATTTAGATATTAAAGTAAGCACAAAGAATCAACAAACCATAACAACAAAGTTGTTAAAGGAGTTCGACAATATTGCCTACATCTCCAGGCCTTTGTCTCAGTTGATGAGGCTTTCTTATTTCTCTTCAAAGCTCCAAAAGTACATCAGAAAGGTGTTAAATGGATTACAAACTGGTCTGGTTGTGTTCTTCTAGAGATCAAGAACCCAACAAAACTGATGGCACTGAAAATTGTTGAGTGAAGCTCCCGAAAATGGCCTGCAAAGATTCTCTCCTCAATGGCTTCCCTGCATAAAAATGGATTTGACAGTCTAATTCCTCATCATTTCTCCTTCTCTGAACCTCCCTCAGGTTGTTAAGAACCTCAGGTTTATACAGATTTACAGTTGGTAACATCCTCCAAACTTCCTCCCATGATATGGCCTCAAAAAGGGCTCCAGATCTGCCAAAAATGACCAAAATCTCCCAAAATCAGGCTAAAAATAAAATAAATTCATATAATGTGGTTTTAAAACCCAAAAATGGGAAAATCTCAGGCAGAGCCCTCAAAATTCAGGATCCTAGTCATATGTGCCCTGCCATGTGGCCTAGGGCTAGTGCTGGTGCGTTGGCCCCCTCTGGAATAGTCTCATGGTCCTGTGGCTACGACCCATGTGGCCAAGCCCCAATCTCCTCGCATGCATTCAGTTAGTCCTAGTTTCCATCCCTTGGTTGATCAGGGCTGGCCCCTGCTGACCGGGGCTTATCCCTTATACAACGCCACTGCTAATTCAAAAATAAAATGTGTCGATTACAAACAAATAAACATGTATAGTTGAGTTGGTTAGTACCTTGGTGTTAATATATTACCCATTCTGTGAGGTTAGGGGTTCGAATCCCCAGACCCATGAAATTTTTTTGAACTAGTTGTCATTGGAAAAATATGGGGTGCCACGTGGACCCCTCTGATTGGGCCGTGTGTCATCTTTGTATTGGTGCATACCATCATGATCAACAACATAGTCAACATCCAGTCATCTTGCCATGTCATCACCATACAACCCATTCAACTGGCACATCGTCTTCTTTACAACCCTGTCACCTGCCCAGTCACTTGCCACATCATCTGTCGTACAACCACGTGTTTTTCCACATGACATTCATATGGCCCAATCACCCTGCCATATCATCATCCATACAACCCAGTTGTCATCTGTACTGCCATGTGTCAACCTATCATTGGGCCATGTCATGTATGGACTGCCACATGTCATTTGTATAGTGACACGTTTCAATTTCATATAGTGCCAAATCGGCCCAAAAATTTCAAATCTGCATGACACATGTGACCTACTGGTTACACCACATCATCATGATGTCATGCTGAAGTCAGTTGTTGTTCTACTGACGTCAGCATTGACTTTGACTAGTTGACTTTTTTCTTGTTTGGCAATTTGATCAGAACGCGATAAATTTTGCATATGGTGTCCATTTGAGGAAAACATTATATGGACAGGATGAGTGCGAAGAGACATACACAATGGCACTGGTTTTGTCTGATTTTAAGAAATTTGATTTTTAGGCCTTCTTGGATCCATTTTGGATCATGCCTCCCCACTAAGACATTTTGGTCATCCAAAAGGATACTAACTAGTCATCAAGTGCGGGATATGCCACCCCACTTATTATCTGTCTTTAAAATCTGTCATGTGCACCTATCTCATCAAGATTAATTGAAAAAAAACCATGACAACTGACATCATATTGTTAGACACTTCTACTCTGCCACATCTTACTAAAGCCACTACCATCCATGTTGAAAAAATTAGTAATGATAACATCAGAAATATGACTAAAAACGAGCTAATATGTTTGTAGTACTTGCACGACATTAGCTTATCTTGAAGTAAAGTATGATTGAACTTCCATTCTACAATCATCTCATATTCATGCTTAAGATCAATTGCTTGATTTGGCACAATTATAGGTTTGTTGCTTGCATAAGTTGCCTTCCTTAATTGTTCCATTGTTTGAAGAGATTGATTTTCTTTTAAATGGTGAGCATGTAGAGCATATTCATTCCCTTCTTTGATTAAGTGATATCAATTCCCTGTAGAAGATTTCTTTGCGATCATACAAATAAGGACTACCTAAGACCATTCCACATTCATTGAGTGACACCACATCACATGTTACCTCATGCACAAACTTTGATGAAATTGCAAACTTTAAAGTGCATTGCTTTGTTATGTGCAATTTATGATTGTTGCTTATCCATTTGAGTGAGTAACATTTATGATGCATCAGAGTGTTTAATCTCGATTGTTTAACCACTTCCTATGAAATCAAGTTATATTGAGATTCACTATCTATCAATGTGTCGATCTTAGTATGCTTCATTATGACCCTTATGTGAAACAATTTACTTCTAGAATCATATCCATCACCAATTTTACCTGTCAAACCAACTGTTGTGATCTTAGACCCATCATCTGAATCTGATCCCAGATATGTTGGTCGTGTTGTTGTAACCATTTTCCTCCCTTTTCTCTCTTTGAACCATTTTGGTCTCTTCTCGGGATGAAATTTCCAGCAATGGTCATCATCATGCCCTTGTTTCTTGCAATGCTTGCAAGAGAGATTCTCTTCCTTTCTTGTCACTGAATTTTCTTTCTTTCCATTCCACTTCCTTTTGTCCTCTTTTCTGAAAGACGATTCCCCTGATACATGAAATCCTATTTTCCCTACCTCAATGTATGTTTCTTGAACATAAACCTCATCAATATTAGTAGGTCCAAACATAAATACAATGTTACAAATATGTGTAGGTAAACCTCCTATATACTTCATAAGAGTTTCTTGGGTATGTAATGGAATTTATAACATTAATTTCATCTTACGAGATTCATTTGTGTATTCTTGCATTGTTTGTCCCTTTCTTAGTTTAAGACCTTGCCATTCAATTAAAGCCTTCTCTTTATAACCCAAAGGATAAAATTGATTTTTAAGTGTAGAAAAAATAACTTTCCATGATGGAAATACATTACCCACTTGTTGTGTTCCGTTTTGCAACTCGCTTTGCCACCAGATGAATGTTATGCCTACAAGTTGAAGCAATGCCAATTTGATTTGAGTTGCCTCATCTTTGATTTGTTGCACACTGCAATAAACTTCCATCTGTCTAACCCAATTATCAAGGATCTCTTCATTGACTTCACCATCAAACATGGGTAATTCAAACTTCAGATCAAGATTAAGTAAAGGCATATCATGTTTAAGTTTAGTGGAATTTTTTCTTGCGGTGGATTTGGAACTTGTACTTGAAGAAGAAGAAGTTGATGGAGAAAAAGGAGCTAAAGGAGGAGGTTTAGGAGGATCCTCTCCTTCTTCAATTTTGGATTTTGAATATTCACCTAGAATCAATCCCTTCCATTCTAATTAATCATCATATAAAACCTTTACCATATCTGACATGGAAAAAAAGCTCTTTTGAAAGTCTATCTCGTTATGATAAAGTCCCTCTTCCGATGCCATCTTCTCCCTTTGAGAAGTCCTCTTTATCGATCCAATCTAAGGATTCTCTTCGGCAAGATCGCCTTCACCATGATTCAAATTTTCCCTGGTAATCATGCAAACTCAAAAACCAATGGTCAACCTACTCTGATACCACTTGATCTATAAAGATATTTTAAATGACTATGGTTAAGTTTTTAAAACATGAGTGCATTAACCATTTAGGAAATGAAAGAAAGAGGAACAATCAATGAATTAACATGGCAACAATATTAAGATATTCATATCTGAAAGTAAGCACAAATAATCAACAAACCATGATAGCAAAGTTGTTAACGAAGTTTGGCAATATCACCTATGTCTCTAGGCCTTTGTCTCAGTGGGTGAGGCTTTATTATTTCTCTTCAGAGATTCGAAAGTACATCAGAAAGGTGTTAAATGGATTACAAACTAGTCTGACTGTGTTCTACTATACCTTAAGAACCCAACACAACTGACGACACTAAAAACGGTTGAGCGAAGCTCTTGGAAATGGCCCGCAAAGTTACTCTCCTCAATGGCTTCCCTACATAAAAATGGCTTTGACTGTCAAATTCCTCAACATTTATCCTTCTCTGAACCTCCCTCAGGCTACCAAGAACCTTTGGTTTATATATATTTGTAGTTGGTAACATCCTCCCAAATTCCTCCCAAGATATGGCCTCAAAAAGGGCTCCAGATCTCCCAAAAATGTCCAAAATCTCCCAAAATCAGGCTAAAAATAAAATAAAATCATATAATATGGTTTAAAAACCCAAAAATGGGAAAATGTTAGGTGCAGCCCCCAAAATTTGGGCTCCTAGTCATATTCACCTGCCACGTGGACGAGGGTTGGTGCTGGCACATTGACCCCCTCCAGAATAGTCTCTTAGTCTTATGGCTACAACCCATGTGGCCAAGCCCCAATCTACTCACGTGCATTCGGTTAGTCTCGGTCTCCATCCATTGGTCAGTCAGGGCTAGACCATGTTGACCAAGGTTTATCCCCTATATAGCCCCACCTCTAATTCAAAAATAAAATACGTCGATTACAAACTAAGCAACACATATAGTTGAGTTGGTTAGTACCTTGGTGTTAAGTCATTACCGATTATGTGAGGTCAGGGGTTCAATTCCCATGACCCATAAAAAAAGTTTGAACTAGTTTTCATTGGAAAATCCTAGGGTGCCACATGTCTCCCTTTGATTGGGCCATGTGTCACCGTTAGATTGGTCTATACCAGCACAGTCAACGTCCAATGATCCTTCCATTTCACTGTCATACAAACCAGTCAGCTTCCACATTGTCTTATTTACAACCCTGTCACCTTCCCAGTCACTTGCCACATCATTTGTTGTAAAACCACGTGTCGTGCCATGTCACATCTATACGACCCAGTCACCTTGCCATGTCAGCATCCATACAACTCAACTATCATCAGTATTGCCACGTGTCAGCTTATCATTGGGCCACATCATGTACGAACTGCCACATGTCATTCGTACAGTGACACATGTCAAATCCATACAGTTCCAACTCAACCCAAAAATGTTGAATCTACATGGCACGTGTCACCTCCTGGTGACAAAACGTTATCATGATGACATCATCATAACATCATGCTAATGTCACCTGTCATACTACTGACGTCAGCGTTGACTTTGACCAATTGAATTTTTGCATGTTTGGGATTTTTATTAGAAGACTATAAATTTTGCATACGATGTCTGTTTGAGGAAAACACTACATGGTCGGAATTAGCACAACGAGATGGACACAATGGCGTTTGTTTCATCTCATTCCAGAAACTTTGATTTTTAAGCCTTCGTGGATACATTTTGGATCACCAGTCCAGTACTCCTGGCACCAAAGTAGAAGCTCTAGTCTATTCTGTTGACAAGCCTAAACTAGGGTTGTTGGAAGATATGTTGTCGGCGCGGTGGTCCCCTATAGGGATTCCTCCACTGAGGAATGTGTAGTCATGGTGTCTTGAACAAGGGTCCTATAGATGTATCTTGATACCAATATGTCTTGTTTGGTTGGCGTATGATGTTGTTGGGCACTAGATGTCATCAGTCTAGATGGTCTTGCAGGAGTCCATCCCTAACTTCCATGGGTAAATTCTTCCTGAGCTATGAGGTCCACTGGACTGCATCATGCAGCAACCGAGGCATTTAGATATTCACCTCCACACAAAAGATGTAGTTAAGTTCGAACACTAACTTGCTATCCTTCAACTTCTCTGTGTTCATATGTGGTGCATACAGAAGTATCTCCATAATTTGGTCTCATAATATGACACTGTATGACCACCATGTCATAAGGTGTTGAACTCATCGGGCTGTCGCTCAATGAATTCCTCTAACAATTACTTCTCCCAGAACTATTCCTCAAACCGTTCCCATAACACAGCTTCAACGAGCATGTTTAGTTGAGGTAGGAGCGTCTTCGACTAGATAAAAACACTTCCCTTAGGATGAAAAGACTGCCATTTGGACCTTCATGTTGGAGGTTGTAACAAGGAAGCACAAAGAATATCTCCATACTCTCCAACCATTCCTCGACAGCTGCGTCATTCGTGGCACAAAGAAATCTGGAAACTTGACCTTCTCGAGTTCTTTGTGAACACTGCCAGTACTGGTTGGTGCGTGTTGTGGACCCTTAGGGGGGTACAGGTGCCCTCACCTCATTTCTATATATACGGTTAATCAAGTCCTTTGACATCCTATGAAAGGACTTCGTGAGACCAACCACATCCCTTTCATCAATCATCTCATGTCTCATGACTTGTTCTTCTCCATGGGGTTTAGACCTCATTGGCGTGGATTCTACTGGAGGTGTCGCGCTTCTGCCCCTAGAACCATGTCGTCTACCTCCCCGACATCTTATAACCTGGGTTACCGATACAAACATGTTAAAATTTTAATCACCAATAAGTTATTAATCAAGGGTTTAATACAACAGAAGGCATGATAATCCACAATCCCAGGGTTTAAACCGCTCTAATACCATATGTAACAGCCCCAACGTTATGAAAACAAAAGAAACGTACAACTATATTTTTTTGTTTTGCATTCGAAGATTTATACTTCACAACTAAAAGCAACATCATCGACACATCAACCAATAAATTAACGAAACAATATTAAGACATTAACAATCAATCACAACACAAAGCCGACACATCCTCACCATGAATAACGATATGCATATCAACGCATTAACAAAAATAAATAGCATCCCAACATCACTGCATTCTATAATTAATAATGACACATAAACAATAAGAATTATAATCACTCAACTCTTCTCATAAGGATAATCATCAAATAACACGACAATAGCATGAGAAGACATAATGATAACATAAGGATCATAAAGATAATCACAAGAAACACATAATATACTTCTCTCCCGACCTACCCTGCAAGGTTAGGACCTCCAGGACACATAAGGAACACTCAAGCCTGGGTTCCAATTGATTTTAATGATTTAAGGTCTCAAGGTTGGCAATTGTTTTGAGGAACAAAGAGGTGTCTACATCCCACCCATGTAATGAATTCCAAGCCGACTAAGCTAAATCAACATCGTCAAGTTATCATCATACATCACATCTAATGCATGACACACAAGTATTCCAACTAATCGCATAACCATCATACATCACATTAAATCAAAAGTGAAGAGAAATTATCAGATATATTCATAGCGTGAGATTCCAATCACATAAACACAAACATATGTCACATAAATTTCAATTCACGCAAGAAGTCTAACATCTAAACAATCATTCATTACATCATCAATTCATTGCGCGTGAAAGATCTAATCACCACATTCAATCACACCTCAACAACATTTAAAGGCGCAATATGATATTTTACTAACCCTATCATTTTCTAAGCAACAAGGCGAGTAAGGAGAATAGGCTAATCACAAGGATAAATAAATCAAGAGTGCAACTCCACTTAATCTCAGGTAGCATAGCTATACCACTTCAAAAAATATCTTCTAGGAGCATGTAAGGAAGAGCCGAATTATACAATCATCTAAGGAATCCACAAGAAGTTCAATATCTTAAGCAATAAATAAACTGATATTTTTATTAATGCATAAACCACTTGGGTTTGTTTTATTCTTCTCATAAAGGCAGTTAAGGTTTAAGGCATAGATCAATTTTCTCAAAGTTGCAATAACTCAAAAAGGTGCATCGACGATATATAAAACTAGATTAGTGAACTTACCAACTAAGTCTCAAGATCCTAAAATTTTTCTTAGCATGAACCATAACGTGAGAATTGTCCTTATATCCATTCAATAATACATCCAGGAATAAATGCTTAAATTTTTCAGCTAACGCCTGATCTCCCCAATTGGAAATGAAAAACATTGTTTGCACAAAGTAATAGATTTTTCAATCCAAGGATCCAATGAAAGGGGTGCACACGAGGCATCAAATTATATCCATTCATCATTATTTAGCCACTTATCACAACATTTGCAAGAGTGGGATTCAAAGCAAAGTATGCTAATTTCAACAGGGATGATCCATATTTATGTAGGAACATAATGGAATACAAAAATACACATAAACACAGAGATGCAATGGAAATAAGACTTCGTTTCATTAATAACAAATGACTGAAATATGCTTATAGACAGAATGGAAATAAACTAGCTAGGGAGTTGGTAGCTTATCTCTATGAAGAGATGTGGCAGCTACTGGCCTCTGAACTGTGTTACAATGAGGCTTGAAGGCCTATTATTATTGAGAAACAATGGAAAACCCTAAACATCCAAAGACCTAACCCTAGGAGATGAAACGCCAAGACTCTTGGCCCCGTTTGGGTAAGTTGGTACATCAACTTCCCGGGGACGTAACTTTGACATACGATCTTTGTTTGACGTGTTCCATACCTCCTTAGAAAGATCTATCCTAGGAATACAACTTTTGGGTCTATAATCCATGTTGCTCCCCGTTTTCCCAAAAAACGTCGTTTAAGGCCTCAAAATGGCTCTGGATGTTTAGGACCCAAAAAACTGCTAAAAATAGTAAACTCTGCAGAAACTGAAAAACTGAAAGAAGCGATGGTGGGGGTCCAAGTGGAATAGGTGAGTGGCCACAAATATCCACCTAGATCAAGGGACTAGATTTAGCACATAATCAATGCCAATTCTATGAATGATTGGTGATAAAAATCTATCTAAACTATCAAATTGCAACCTAAATCAATGCCCCCATGAATCAATATTTTCTTTTTTCAACCAAAATAAATTCTATTATTCAGCTCACTAGAGGATGCACTTAATAAGATACAAGACATTCGGTAGATAATTATAATCTTATGTGTGAGATGATCTAGATTACATTCATCACACAAGAATGTACCAAATCCTAAAACTTTTAAGAAAAATCATTTAACCATCACAAGAGTGTGCTACCTCAAAATTTAGATAGTCAAGCAATGAGGTAATAGCAGAGGAAAGACTAAATTCGTTGTAAATTAACAAAGGGGACAGGGAAAACTGTTAACAATACCAGCCTGTCACATTCCTTGGGCACACCACTGTTCATATTTAAGAAGACTGTCACTTTCCTTGGGTACACCACTGTTCATATTTTAAGAAGACTAATCAGAATGTCTGTCTCTCCTGATTTAAGGTTCCACCTTCAACAAATTGATAAATCCAATGAAGCTTGGTAAAATATTGAATCTGTGTTTGGTAAACACAATATTATTCGAGCAGAACAATTAGAAAATCAAGTACTGACTTTAAGTCCAAGTGATTTTTATTGTATTAAAGACTATCTATCTAAGTTTAAAACACTCAAAATTTTATGTGAAGAATGTAAGATAAATATGGATGAAGAGAATTGCATCTATCTTATTATTTCTAATCTAGGTAGTGCATATTATGTGTTTGTATCTACGTTTTATGCCATGAAAGAGGCTCTAGGGACAACTTATCAAAAACCCACTCTTAAGTCCTTTTGTGATGCTTTGATTAGAGAGCAAGATAAGCTTGTACAACTAAGAGTGATCAACACTGTAGGTACCTTCAACAAAGCCTTAGCCGTCTATCAGAAATATAAACCTAAGAATCCCAAGAAGAAATATCCTCACCACAACACCAAGCAACATAAGGGTCCCAAACGCACTCAGACAACTTCCTCTCCTAATGGTGACAAATGAGCAAAATATAAAAATAAGAAGACTAATAGACATTGCAACTTTTGTTATAAAGATGGTCATACTGAGTCCAAATGTTTCAAGAAGATGGAATCTTTAGAAGCAACAATGAATAAGCACAACATCAATATTGATTCTGATACTTCTTCTTATTCTCATGGACATGCACTTTCTGCTTCTAGTTTCTCCTTCAATACAACTTCTACTTATTCTTTTGACGAGTGGCTTATTGATTCTAGAGCATCTTATCATATGGCTAAGGATAAAGACATATTTTCTTCTTTAAATCAATGCAACACCAAGAAAATATTTGTTGGTGATGATAGATCTCTTAGTGTTGTAGGCTCTGGATCAGTTCAAGTAGAAAATGGTCATTTCAATGATGTATTATGTGTTCAAATTATTTCTTGTAACCTTCTATCAGTATATTAAATTACTCATTTAGGTGAAGGTAAAACCGTCGAGTTTTCACCTCACCAAGTTGTAATCAAGGATCTAAAATATCCTAAGCATGTTCTTGCAACTGGAATTGTTGATGATACCACCAAGTTGTACAAGTTTTATACTTTGGGTAAAATATGTTGCATCTCTTTCGTCACCTAAATGAGAAAAATCAAGACGCTTACAAGCCCAGTTGGGTTAGCTAAGAAAGACAGTAGTGGATGCAAGAGTTAGAAACATCGAGCATAAGAAATAAACAAAAAGGCTAAGATAAGAACAATAAAAGAAACTAAACTAGAGTGTATAAGGACATTAGAACAAAAAATAAACAACGTTCATGCCACCAATGGAAATGATTGTATTAGTGGAAAGAAAATATTGAAGAGAAAGGGAGACTTATGGGTCTCCTCTTCCTCCATGGGAGGGCTCTTGAACCCCCAAATATTGAGCTCTTATTACAACTAGAAAACTTGAAGGAAATGGTGAAGAAATCCAAAGCTCATTCACTCAGGAGGTGATGTGAATAGCTCAAATGAAATGATGCTTGTATTCTCTTGACAAGGAAAGAGGATCCTCTAAGAGAATATAGGCAGCATAACAATACAAATGAATTCCTTGAAAATATAGTGCACCCATGGCCTCTTTTAATAGAAAATCTTTGAGGCATTATTCAACCAGCCTTTAGTGTGAACAAGAGGCCCTTTAGGGCACCCTTAGGTCTTTGACCAGCCCCCTAGTCAGATTCAGCCGAGATTTGGGTGTCAAATTGACTTGGAAGATGAACTAGAAGTGGGTGGAAGGCCGACCAGAATCATAAATGCGTCGTTCTGAGGGTTGCGCGGTTTTTTGCGTCCACAGTCGTGCATCGTGCGCATGTGCACTTTTCTTGCATTTCTGGATGGTGCATGTGCATGCACTTCCTGTGTAGTCTTAGCGCATGCTTATTTTATAACTGGTTGTATAGTTTTCAGGCTTTTGAAAATGCATTTTTGGTCCATGGATGACTTGATAGGTGTTTGGAGATGCTGGATTCCTGTTACCATTTGACGACAAAATTTCAGTGATAACAATCATATTTTTCATCATTTTTTGTTTCTCATAGCGATGACTTGAGGAAACTTTGGCATGAGAGGTTTGGTCATATAAATTATTGCCCATTATAACAAATATGTAATCAACATATGGTGACTAGTCTTCCTCATGTTTCATGCAGATATGGGGTCTGTTCTGGTTGCATTCTCGACAAATATCATCGGGACAATTTTGAGAAATGTGCCTCTTGACACACATCAGGCCCTTTGCAGCTTGTTCATAGTGATTTTTGTGAACCACTTTCTTCTCCTTCTTTTTCCAGGTGCAAGTATTTCTTAACTTTCATTGATGACTTTTCCAGACGTACTTGGGTTTACTTCTTAAAACTTAAGAGTGAATTTTTTGGCCTAAAAGGACCTTATAGAAAAGCAATTTAGACATCAAATTCAAAGTTTAAGAATAGATAATGGAGGTGAATATGTGAACAATAATTTTACAAGTTACTGCACTAGATAGGGCATCCAAATGAAACACACTATTCCATATACCCCACAACAAAATGGTGTTGTTGAGAGAAAGAACCGCACATTAAAATAACAGGCTAATTGTATGCTCCAATCTAAGGGATTAAGTCTAACGTATTGGGTGGAAGCCATAAACTATGAAAATTACATAGTAAATTTCACTCCCACAAAGTCTCTTAAAAATATAACACCGGAAGAAGCTTGGACTAAAATTAAACTAGATGTAAGTCACTTTCGTGTATTTGGCAGTATAGCATGGGCTCACATTCCTGATGAGAAAAGGAAAGCATTACAGCCTAAAAGTGAGAAGTGTATATTTGTTGGTTATTCTGAAGATGTCAAAGGTTATATAATTCTTCAACCACATTGTAATGAAATTATTATTATAAGAGATGTTAAATTTGATGAAAATATCTTGGCCTGCGAGCCTAATACGACATTTGTGCCTTCTTTGTCCTATGATCCTAATTCAAAGTTTCTGCCTTCTTTGGCCTGTGAGTCATCTTCAGCGTTTGTGCCTTCTTCTATTCTAGTTTCTTATTTAGATGATGGCAATGAGGATGAAAATCCACCTCTTCATGCTCACCTTCCTCCAGATGATTCCTTTGAACCTGAACCTGAACCTGCATCAGCTCCAGCTCCACCACTTCCTAGATGGGTTTGTTCAACATGAGAAGCAGTTAGTGATATTATCGATGATCCTTCATATCAATGTCAGAAATGCTCATAGTTCCAGCAAGCCTCTTCACTTTTGGCTCAAGTTTTAGAGACTCATGATCCAAAGGCATTTGCAAAATCTTCAGGTCATCCAGATTGGGATACATCAATGAATGAAGAGTATCGTTCTTTAATGTAAAACGATACTTGGGATCTTGTACCTCTTCCAAAAGGAAGAAAACTTGTCAGATGTAAATGGGTCTATAGAACTAAGTATGCATCACATGGAAGTGTTGAAAGACACAAGGCTTGGTTAGTTTCCAAAGGATTTTCCCAAGTTGAGGGAATTGACTATAATGAAACATTTTCCCCTGTAGCCAAAATGAATTCTATCTTCCTTTTTTTTTCCCTTACTACCTCACATAAATGGGAGGTCCATCAGATGGATGTTAAATATGCCTTCTTGCATGGAGATCTGCATGAAGAAATCTACATGGAACAACCTCCTGGCTATATCTAGAATGACTCTAGCCTTGTTTGTCTCCTTAAGAAATATCTTTACGGTCTTAAGCAAGTTCCTTGAGCTTGGTATGCCAAAATGGACAACTTTCTTATTACCATTGGTTTCTCTAGATGTTATTATGATACTAACGTCTATACCAAACAAGTAGGAATCCATCTCATAATCCTTGTCCTTTATGTTGATGACCTTATCCTTATTGGTAGTGACTCAAAACTTCTAAACCATGTAAAAACTAGCCTTAAGAAGAAATTTGAAATGACAGACTTAGGCTTTTTGCACTATTTCCTTGGCCCCAAAATTTTTCAAACCAGTGAAGGAATTTTTCTTTCCCAATCTAAGTATGCTTGTGACCTTATTCATCACTTTCACATGGATGATTGTAAACCATCCCCTTCTCCCTTCAAGCCTGGACTCAATCTTGTTCCCATCTGCACTTCTCCTGAAGTTGATGCCACCTTGTACCGTTAGTTAATTGGTAGCCTCTTATACTTGACCCATACCCGTCATGATCTTTCCTTTGTTGTTGGTCTTGTTGCCCGGTATATGAAAACACCCCATGAAAGCCATTGGAAAGAAACTAAAAGGATACTTCTCTATGTTCATGGTACAGTTTAGTTTAGGATATATTACAGTTCAAGGGGTCTCCTTTATTGGTTGGTTTCACTGATTCAGATTGGGTCGGCGACCTTGATCATTATAACTCTATTGCAGGTTATGTTTTTATCCTTGGTTTAGGACCTGTCACTTGGGCCTCTAAGAAACAACTTGCTATTTCACTTTCTTTAGCAGAAGCAGAGAATCAAGCAACGATAAATGCAAGTGAGGAAGCCTTATGGCTTTGACATATTCTTTCAGAGTTTGGATTCCAAGAGCACCATCTGGCCAACCTTTGGTGCGACAATCAGACTACCTTCAAGCTCGTCAAAGACCCAGTTCAACATCTGTACAAAAAACACATCAAGCTACACATGCACTTCATCAGAAAGCTCATTCATGATCAAGTTACTGAAGTGCTTTTTTTCCCTACAGAAGATCAAGTTGTAGACATTTTCACAAAGTCTCTTATAGATGCAAAGTTTTCGAAACTTTGATCTATGTTAGGAGTTTAGGAAGTTGTCATCAAGGGGGTATAGGCTCTAATGCCTCCTTCCTTCTCCTATTGTGTCACTATTGTAAATCCTTCAATCCTATCCCAAGTTGTTCTTAAGGGTGGATGTTAGGATATT